>JWHW01010104.1:153126-168349 GCA_000931545.1 Papilio glaucus
TCACTGTTAAAACTTTGATTATTTTAATAATTTACCATACCATCTTATGTTAAATCATTAAAATAATAACATGTATTAATAAAAAGTCATAATAATCCAGTTGTAAGAGTAATAAAATACCATGACAACCTATGGTAAGGCCTAAACTTATGACTTTCTTGTCAAAGTGTGGAACCAAAGGTCTTTCCGTCTTTTGCTATTTCTCATTTATAACCTCTGTTTTGTTATAAGTCGTTATTAAACTATTAAACATCTCTACATAACAGCCAGTCGATCACAACTCAACGACGAGAACATAAGAACCTCCTTTTAATTAATCGAGCAGATTGTCTGCGACGCTGGAACGAGTATTAGTGGTTTTACCTTGGACCACGTAGTTACGGCTCTTGCGACAGACACCCTGCATACGTTGTCAGACGTCGAGGAATTTTATTTATTTTATTACTAGTTGTTCGTCCCTAACCACACCCGGCTGAATTTCATATTGAGCGTATATAATAAAAACTATTAATCTGCCCCGGCTTCGCATGGATAGCACTTACTTTATTGATCTCTTCGCCAAAACCATACTTCGAAATCGGTCTATCCATTCGGGAGTCTGTAGGGAGCATACATACATTCATCGCCTTTTATAGATACAGAACATACCATGTGTTATTTGTAAGGATGAAAGAACAATACCTTTTACAAACAGAGGTATAAGTAAGTCTCATATCATTATGACGTCACACTTATGTTATCTTCTGACAGTTACCTTCCAGGAAGACCATCTAATGTAACTTTTAAGCGACGAGCTAAAGAATTATTTTACATCGTGTTACTTACAAAAATCTCCGATAGAAAGGTTGAGAGTCCATTAGCAAGTTATTTCTGTGTTACAAATTTAAAATAATGAAAATGTATTGCTTACAAACTAACTGGACATGTCCACACAGCTAAGAAAGTCCGATTTTACATTTTCCAAGGAGTGGGCAATATTTCAGAAGACACCAATCGTATTAGCTTCCGTTATGTGAAGTGACGTAATTGCGCACTTCGTACCGTGAACGTACTCCGGGAAACGGTAATAGGTTTTCTCCGTGGACAGAGGTCTTCTGTATTAATATATATTTTATCTTATAATCTAGTTACATAAATATTTTTGTATTATGTCAAGAAATGTTTTGTCAGGCTTCTCCTAATAGTCTCGTTTCGTACTTGATCCGTTCGTGTTACACAACACGTCCATCTCAACGTTTGCATTCATTTAAATGTCATGATTATTAATTCCGATGTCGATTGGTGAAAGGATGTGTTAATTTATTTATACTATACATCTTAATTTCTTCAAATCTAAGTTATTCATGATGAAAAATGTTCAATTCAAGAGTTGCAACTTTAACTCTGTTTTTAATTTACTTAGTTGTTTAAGTATAGATAAATTAAAAAAATTGTATCCGTACGAAGTCGGGACGAATCTCTAGTAATATAATAAACTACGGACTGCTGTTAGTCAACGCGAAATATAATTTAGTAAATAAGATATGTCAAAAAGACAACACGCTCAGGAACAACATAAAAAAAAAACGCTCAGGTTAAGTGAGAGAACTTCTATAGTGGACTGGATTTAGGCCGCTTTTTATGCGCACACATCACGTTAATGCGCTCGTTAAGAGTGTCACCAACTATTAACAGACCACGGTGATAGCACAAGCTTATTAGTTATCGGTATCCAGTTATATGTATACGAGTGAATCATCATCTCCCTACCCTTTTCTTACTTTTGTATGGTCGGCGCAACAGGGTTTTGTTTCTAATTCGATCTATCATCCGCCATTTCAGTTGTCACTTCCTTCTTAATCATATCACCTTTCACGTAAGGTGGATGGATTACGTGAAAGTCTTTCCTTTTTTTCATTTTCAAATGGACATGATTGTTTAAAATTAAATATTTCATCACCTGTATTCGAATTACCTTAGCGTGACTTGCCTTTAACCTACGTCTGACATAAGGCCCTTTTGGCATTCCACTAAGCTGAGAGTGCACTACAACTTTGAACATCGAGGCCCAATAAATCATTTAAAATTTTGTACCGATAAATTGTGCCAATTTAAGTTAATTATTTTTGTCATATTGTTTTGCAATTTTTTTCTCGAAGGCAACTCACTTATTAGTGATTATGTATACCAATACTGGCGACCCAACCCGGCCGCATACGAGTAGTTTCTGCATACAACCTTTCATCCCTTACTTGAGATCTTTACTGGATGAATGTAGATTTAATGCTCGCCAACGTTTTAACAGAATCTCTATATAATGTACATACATATCTCTGTGCAAAATCTCAAGTCTCTATATATCCCATATATATCAGTCAGTCAGTTTCTTTTAGCATACTACAATCTAGCATAATTCAATCCTTTCAGCATACAATCACTGAACCATACCTTTATAGATTCACAACGTTAATTTACTATGTAACTTAAAGCCAAAACCTTGAGTTAAGCTAGCTCATATACAGTGCAGCTACTTATGCATTCGAGTGAACACAAAACAGTTTCGTGGACCACTTATACTAAAACAGTGTAATATATACCTTAACTTGGCGGTACGTACGTATAAGTAAAACCTTATCGAAAACTTAAGTGATTAAGTGTTGTTGAGGAGTTGCTCGTAGTTTCACAAGTAGACCGCTACTCGAGCAAATGTTTCACGACCCATACATTGTTACGTCACTTATGCATTATGTTAACAATAGCTATTGCTTAGTTCATAGTTAAGTAAGCTCTGACATTTTAAACTTATTTTTTATGCGGTCCAACGGACTTTAAGCGACCGCCACCCATAGTAGCAGATGGCGATAGATCTATAATTGGGGATAAATGCTGATATTCTTACTTAAATAACGTCATTGTATTGACTTCACCACTATCATCAGCTATACCAGACCATAGACCAGACGGCCTTTGTGTACAATAAGTCCACGGAGGCGCTGCGTCGACGCACCATACCGTGTGTACACTATAGTTATTAGCACGTAAAACGAAGTAGCGCTGCCGCTGCGTCGACGCAACGCTGACGCATCCCGCCGTGTGGACCGACCTTACGTAGCAGCGTACGTAGATCGCCCACAAGACGTATCGACGATCTGGTCAAGGATGTGTTACTGCACTGGATAAGGGCAACAAAGTACTCGTTCTCAAGTGAAATGTACTATAATATATGTAGGTAAATATATATTTTGAAAAACTAAAGCGTCATCTCAAACTTGATAAGCTTTAAAATTATAAAGTGATATTTCTTTGAAAAATTCTGATTCGCTTCACCGCTGCCTTACAATTTAATCATAATGTGATCTTTTCTCCTAGGAGGTCTGAGGTTTATTGAATTGAAGTAGAAAATTCAATGTATTCTTGCTTTAGATAAAACATTTGATGTTTTAAACGTAGAAAAGAAACAAACAATATTTATTGAACTATTTAAATATTTGTATATTACTAGTGAAGTCTGCAGACGCTGTCTTGCATGAAGCCATAGTTCAACTAACGTTTTTTGTCATTGGCCAATAATATTTTAAACGATAGATATATGGGATACGCTTTGAAAATCACCAGTCTTAAGTTTTCCAAAGACAGTGACAGGAACAATCACACATGTCGAATGGTCAAATTGTCAGTGGTTTAAAAGGTATCTTTTGGTCAAATGGTCAATAGTGTAAAAGGATAGCGTAATCAAAATAATAGGAAAAAAGAGCACAGCTAATATCGTAAAAGTAACCAGATGACGTAACTTGTAGAAAAAGCGTCCCAAGTGAGAAGCTTTCGAGTCTTCACTTTTCGACCGCTAGTGGCAATCTGCTATATTTTGTATTATAATATCATTGATAAAAACCTCATTGCCTAACAAAATTATTATAAATACATGTTTTTTTTTTCACACGATACAGTTGGACATAAACCTCCATATTAATCGCCATAAAAATCGAACCCGAACAAAGTTTCCGGGTTTCTCTCAAAACGGAACCCAAAACCATCATCATCAGAATGCGGAAAGCTTCATACAATTGAAACTGTCAATTGTCAAATTAATACTGTAAAAATTAAATTTTGAATCTAATTCATTATTAAATAAAAAAAGTTTATTTTTCAATACGTAGTTCATTATTTCGTTTTTCATTGAAATATTTCCTTGAATAACTTGAGTTTTTAAAGATACATCACTAGTAACGAACGCTAACCGCAAAAGTGCATTCCATTTGCTGATAGCAATCAGTGTGGTGTAGCCTTTTCATAAAAAAGTAGTTCTGTAATGGATTTCTACGCTGCCAGGATTATTTTTTAAAAAAAGAACATTAAGGTTTTCATCGAATGCAGTATTAATAAATCCAACCACCAACAGTTTATTTCATCTTTTCCTCTTCTCTAATGAAAGTGATTTAGTATCTGTGCTCACTTTATTTCTATTCCTTTTTTAATTTTACCTGCAGATTTTCATCTCAGTTTCTAGCATTGTTTTCTAAAATGGCAATAGCTCTCCTAATCTTTAACTCCTGACTTGAAATTGTAGACAGATAGGAGTTTAGTGAGGTGATCGTATGCCGTGCGTAAATTTCAGCACATCTCAGCGAAACCAAACCTCTTCTTGCTTCATCGATACATACATAAATCCGCTTAATAGCATTCGCTGAGAACAGTATGCTACAGCATAATTTCAATAAGAGGATAGACATCTTCTAAAATATAATAAATAGTCGATATATATTATATTTTAGAAGGTATGTATGACTTGTGACTGGTGTATAACCGATGTATGACTATGTATATAAAATGTCTCGATCTCTCCTCCTTTCTTTTCCTTTACCTACCCATTCTATTTCTTATATAATGGCTGGCAAAGCAGCTGCGACTCTTCGTTGTTTCGGATACTTATAACAAGAGATCGTCGTAGCGCTTACTACATTTTCCCAGGAAAAAAAACTTTGGATGGATTTTGAAAACTAAATAAACTTGTTAAACATACTACCATTAGCAAATGCTCTTCGACTCGTAAATAGAAGAAACCGGGTATTTAGAAACGCATTAGGCAGCTTCTTCGGGAGCTCGATGCAGCCAGCTTTTAACCCACTTCGAGTGCAATCTATACCTGTCTTACGCAATATAAAAGTCGATTATTACCGCCCCGCTAAACAAAAAATATAGTGGAAATGCACTTCTCAGCGGCGTTCCTTCCATTACAAATATTTCTCTTGTAGATTTCATTGTAAAAGTGATTTTTATTTTTTTAAACACTATTTTTTCTTTCTATATCTATTTAAAATGATTTTCACGTTGAAAATTTTCTAGTGAGTTAACTTCTATTCAAACGTATCACTACGAATACCTCTAACCGTGGGATTCCACTGGTAGAGCTACCGTCAGTAAAGTGGAGGATTTATAGTTTTAAATTTCGTCTGGTGAGTGAAGTGAGGTAACAAATCTAGAACCCCCTGTTGAGCTTTCTATTTAAACAATATACAGTGGAAATCGTTTCGTGGTAGTTAATGAATCTAAAACCACGACATCGATAGTTTTCTTGTCTTTTTTTTATTAAAATGTACGTAAACAATAAAAAATATTTTACTTGTGAATAATGGACGTTAAATTATTCACAGGTAATATAAATGGTTAATTTCAATATTAAACATTTTGAAATTCACTCAAACGAAATCTGACATGATAAATAACAATTAACAACTAATTATTCATAAAATCGCCGATGATTTAATTACTGTAGTGAATTGTACCAATCTTTACATGATAGCAAGTGGATTTGATAACCAAAATGTTAAGGGTTGTTAAAAATCTGTTTTAATAAAGTCAGTTAGAGATTAGTATTCAGTTTCACATGTATATCCCAGTCACGTGCATTAAGAAAACCATAGATTTTGAATGTATTCCAGCGTGTATTCGGTTATGCAGATCTTGTTGACGAAAGTCATAGTTCGTCGTGTCACAAAGCTTAGGTCTGCTCTTAGCATATAGCAAATTTCCTCGTCGAGTGCCACAAGTTATTGAACACATTTATGAATAATAAACATGAGGTGCTTGCTACAGGGATGTTATGTACGCTCCGAATCCTTAGATAATACTTAAAATGGCTGGCTATAAGGATATTAGGAATTTATGTTACTGCTTATACCAAATGACAACCTAGAAATAAAGTCAAATTATTTGTATTTCACTGTTTGCTTACTGTAATTTCAAGTACAGTTTTAATCCGAAACTATCCGAAGCTACCAAATAATCCGAAATATTTTTTTATCCAAAATTTAATATCCATAACATCCCTAGCTCGCTTACACTGTGCCCGAACCGAGCACTGACATCATGTTCCAGCTCTAAAACACTTTTATCTCACCTACAGACTGAACAAATAAGCTCGAACGACGTTCAAGAGCAAACGGCATGACCGTACTTACCACAAAGTATCTGGCGTAACAAAACTTAGGTAATAAAAATTGTATTGCAAGCAAACAGCAATTTAAACATATGATATTTAATATCATATGGTTAAACTGCATTTCTACGTTCTATTCACCGTAAAATTAGTTTAGAATAGCATAAAATGCTCATAAATAAGCTGAAATTTCGTACTTTCTATACTAGATGGCGTTTCTCCCCAATATCAAAGCAAGAATCTTTTTTAACCCGATAATCCTGCTGATTACATAAGTACAACGTATATACAATCAGATAACAATTAGAAGTTGATAGATAAAGAAATGCACTAAAGCCCGTAACCCCGAGGGTAGTAAGAGATCATAGATTTCCATTTGGCGCCACTCTGCACACTTCCCTCGCTTCTTCATTGCAGGATATGATTGTTGTAAACGTCATTTACCATACAAGCGTCCAAAATATCTTGCTGCGAAACTTACCGTGGATTTACGCTGCCAGAAAACATTCACACAAAACATATAGTCATTACAGTTTTTTAGAGAGAAAGATAGAGAGAATCCTTGTATCGCCGACTAGTTTAAACGTCAGTGGAAACACACGGTTAGTAATACTCACGACCCTGTGACAGCCGACTGATATCCCTATTTAAAAAAACACTTTATTCTCATCATTTCAAGATCAAATTTTATTTTCCTTTCCCGATTCGTTCTATCTGCATTTCTAAATCAACATAACATTGTATTTTAACTTAATGCGTCCGTACATTACGTACGTTACGTAAAATCTGTATCGGTTAGCCGTTGAAGTAGGTTAATATTAAGACGCATTAAAGTGCTACAATGTATGAGCAGTGCGCTGCCAAACGCTCGCATTTACTTTATTTGTAACCTATCGACAATAATTATTTGTTTTAATCTATACTCGTTGTATATGAATAACTTCTCTCATCTTTGTTGCCAGTCGGATTCGATATTTTTTCCGTTCATAACATACATTTAAGAAAAGAGCGCATAAGCTATTGCCACCATTGTTTTATTACATCTCCACTTATAACAGGTAAGATTGTGACCGCGCACAAATGGATGCACTACTCAAAAGTTAACATTTCTGTAATTCATTCCCAGTAAAAGAAGATCCAACGTGGCCTTAAAACCTCGCTCATTGCACTGTTTTAATTTTTGAGAGTCTTAAACAGTTGCCTGAGAAGTGCGGTCCATGCCCCATTATTTTCGGGTTCACCAAACGTTTCATTGTTGGCAAGTGGGTGCTTCAGTTGTAAGGTTACATTTCGGTATAAGTCTTTATAAAACAAAGGATCCGAAAATAATTATAAAATACAGTGAATATAGCATAGTTGGAATCTTAATACAAAATATTTCAATGCATAGGGAAATAAATTATTATTTTTTTAATTGTTACAGCATCAAAACAACACACTCGATGGCCAGTAGCTATGGTGTTTTACACACGCCACAAAAAGTAGTCAATGACGACTGTCGACAGAAGCCAATATTAAAAAAAAAACTATAGGCCAACAATAATATTAGTCTGAATGTAATCTATTAAAGATAGATTTAATAAATGAATAATATGCACACTAGAATAGTTACACCATGATTTATGAAACTAATAGCGCCATCTATTACAAGAAAAATTAAATGTTACCATTGTAATGTTAGTGATTTTAACATCAAAAAATTATTTTATTATTACTCATGTGTTTAAAATACAAGTCTTGCTTTGAGGTGGAATAAACAATATAAATCGAAAAATAAATTGTTTCGTGATAAATAAATGACAAAGGGATAACTAAATGTTGCTCTTTTAAATAAAGCAATTTTCTCTTCTTTAGAAAAGCCTTTTTCTTTATTTATTTTATACCGAAATAAATGTTAATACACTTTCAGATAAAGCCTGAAAACCGCGGTACATTATACGGGTGCTGCGTTTCACACATCTTATCTTAACATTAGTATTAGTGGCTTTTATACAACGTGGGTTAAAAGCTAAGCGCATTAAGCTTGCTTACTGGAACTTATGTTGAGAACAGATAAACCAAAATTATTAAGAAAAAATATTATATTTCAGTAATTTTGAGTATTTGTATTCGCCAAAACGAGCACATGCCTGTCTTAATTCTATTGCGATTTAAAGAATATTTGGACAAATATTACACACATACTTATGTTATTTACCTTACAAAAAATGTAATACAAATAATATAAAATACAGAACAGACAGATAGTTGTAGACCACATTTAAAAAACACATAAAATATTATACTGTCACCAGCTTATACACTCTGGAAATAAGCTTTGACCGAAAGCATGCACAATTCTATAACACCCGTTAGGAAAACCAAACTAAATAAGTTAGTAGCTTAATAATTAAGTTAGTCTAAGAGATAAAGTCAGATTAAATCTACCATCATCCACGTTAAAAATACATTCAAGCAGCCCTTTAGTAATATCCATAAAAACTTATAACAAATAACAAAAGAGAAAAGAGCAGAAAAAATACAAATAAATTTATTAGCCTTTTATAACAGTTATTATACAATTAAAGAATTATTTGAAGACAAAATAATATAATTATCCGCTTCCTCTCTCCTAATATTGCTGAACTGTACATAATTATAAACTACCTATGTATCATACTATGCAATTAAATAAACTACTGACTATTGGTTATTTTCAATGTTCAGTTGTTTATTATGCAAGAATACAAACGAGCTAGTGATCATCACTACGCATAAAGATCATCAATTTGAAGAGTTACAGATACTAACGTCATCAGTAATCAGACATGCTGTATCTGGTCTTTTGCAGAGGCTTAGGTCCTCATCTAGATCAGTCAGAACCGGTGAAACACAAAAATACTACACGCCGTACCACAACATACTTAAGATAGGCGATATTAACCATACCTAAAACCGACGAGCTTGTATGCGTACAATGTGGAAATGGTTGTTAACCATTTCCACATTGTACGCATACAAGCTCGATGTGCCAGGACCGCGTCAAACGGAAATCTGTAATCTCTGCCTTCATCTATGGGTTAAGGGCGTGATTGATAATTCATCAATCTATGTATAAAAGGCGATGTGCGTATGTATGTTCCCCATAGAATCCGAAACGGCGACACAGATTTCCATGAAATTTTCAGGATATGTTCAGATGGTCCAGCGGGTGTTCCTGTGTAGTTTGGTAGCGATCGGGTCAATATATTTTTTTTGGTACCCGTGCGAAACCGGGGCGGATCGCTAGTTTATTTATATTACACCTTACCCACCTACCTTATTGATGTTTAGCTGATCTACCACTGCTCAGGCAGTTCTAGGAACTTAATTGCGAAGTAGTAACATTTATTTACAAAACAGCCAATTTATCATTGTAATAAAAACAATTAAGAAAACAAACTGCTCGTGTACAGTCGTTATTTATGTGCGCACTGCGAGCGATAATCACAACGTATTCATTATTGTCATCACATTACGCTCTCACTGCGTCAATTATTTCGTATACCGGTTTCGACGCTACGTTAATTTACAAGTAGATTGCAGTAAAAAAGAAAATTTATGTACATTTCTTTTAATATTTAAAATAAGAGCTTTTCGAAACGAGCAAGCGGCGTATCTGATGTCACGTGATCAATCAACATCCGTAACAATGAAAAAAAAGATTTAGAGGCGTGTTCGTAGCCTTAATATAGAAAAGAGAACGAATGGATAAAAAAAGAGAGGAAAATGGAATAGACTGGGGCCGTAGTCATCAGACTCAACACATAACTATAAATAATTCGTAAATAACTAGATGTAGGCGAGGTCAGCCAGGGTCACCCCGACCCGACGACTTTAGTCTATCGTCTATGTCGCTTCGTACACATGCATGCGTCGCGGACGCCAGGTGGCGCGCTAGCCGCCGCACGGGATCTCCGGAATAAAGTCGCCGCGACTTTCAAGATGGCAGGTTAATTATTAAATGCCAAATTCGTTCGACTGAAATTTGATAAAAACCCTTTTCATTTCACAAAATTAATGTAAACTTTATTTTTATTTATCGGTAGAAATCCTAATTTCTTCATACAAAATTTCTAGCCCTATTTTAGACTTTTGGAGGATGAATATTCAAAAACGCCGAAATATGTATTGAATGATTATGGCTATGAATTTAGCATCTGGTAGACGAGAATTCGCGACAAAAGTATCCGTAGTATCGGAGATTTGCGTAGCGATGTGTACGGACCGTGCTCTACCAGTATTCGCGACGCGACGTATCCGACATTTCTATCGGAGACTTGCAAGCGTTGTGTACGAAAGATTAAAAATTCCAATGTTTTAGAAATCATCCTGGGTTTATAACGTAAATTTGATTTGGTGAAGAATATGCTTCCAGCAAGTAACTCTTAAAGATATACATATGTATGAATGGACACGTATGGTTTGTGTGTGTGTTACTAACTCATTATAATAACACTTGTATTATAATAACTTTGCAATTTTAATGCATTTTAATACCAGCAGCGATTTAGCGATACGAGAGACGTGCTTCCGCGTTAATGAACCGATTTGTGTTGAAGTGAAGACTAAGAAAAAATAACAAAGACAAAGGACTTTTTTATTTTTAATGAATCTACAAACTTTTAAGATACGTTTTAATATAGTTAGTTAATGTTCTTTTTAGAG
Source organism: Papilio glaucus (assembly GCA_000931545.1). Classification (NCBI taxonomy): domain Eukaryota; kingdom Metazoa; phylum Arthropoda; class Insecta; order Lepidoptera; family Papilionidae; genus Papilio; species Papilio glaucus. The sequence goes on from JWHW01010104.1 coordinate 164,228, forward strand.
TGCTTTTAAAATATTAATATTTTTTTCCATGTACGACTTGGACTTTTCATAGTTATTCTAAAAATAATTTATTTAAATATATGTAATTTTACGGTTTTAGCGAATTTTACGGATTTTATCGCGGTTACCTTTATTATTAAATTATTATTATAAAACATATGGATGCTATTTATTGTAGATTTAAGATTTTTCATTTCGTTACTTTACATCAAATGAGTGTAGGTATGGCATTTACGCATTTTACTAATGCGTCTATGTACAAAAACGACGTATGTACGCTTTTATAATCATAAGCAGATCCAGATTATAAATTATCAAGATGATCATCATTTGAGGTCACCTTCTATCCTTAGGTTAGGTCTTTTTCATGTTTGTGGGTCATAATTACTGTCAAGAGGTTATCGAGAAGCTTAGAAGAAGAATCACACTTATTCCATCCCCCATCCCCGCACCCGGGCCTAACTTGTCCAGTAAGGTTATCCCATTTTCACTTCAGTTCTATCTTCAACATCCAATAACCTAATCTCCCTCCTACTTCTACCCCTTTTTAACGTGCGTAAATGCATACGCCTGCATATCTTTGCTGGGGACAAGCTTCTGCCACTAACCTACCTCAACTACTGAATGTAGTTATCTCTCCCATCTTAGCCATAATGAACGGCCTCCTGCCGCCTTCATCTCACAACGTCTACCAGATCGTCATTCTCTCTGGTGGTATAAATCTACCTACACCGTATACTGAATCGTACTGCGTAATCACATTATTTGGTTCATCTTCTCTGACATTTTTAACATCCCATAACAACAACATCTGCTGCACAAATGGGCTAGCTCGACTGTTGAAATACCACGACCTCGCAGAGGACAGGCGTATAGGAGAGTATTCTGCTTTTCGACTGATGAATAATTTGCTGGAAGCCTAATCCTAGTTTCCCCCTTCCTGTCCTTCTCTAATACGGAAATGATTGGAAGGGAAAGAGGAGGAGGTTGAGATGAGAGAGAATGGATAGTAAAAGGAAATATCCTTTTTTTGTATGACCCCTCCTCTGTCTATTAAAAGGTAAGCAACGCATCTGTAACTCATTGGCTTATTGCAGATGCCTATGGACCAGCTCAATAAATATTTACATAGTTTAAATTAATTAAAATTGATAAGTCCAGTAGCAAACACTTGTGAACGAAGTAGAAATAAGTACTTTAAATTTCATCCAGTTCATTTAATTTTCCCTTTACCCAAGTTAGAGCTAGTCAACGTGGCCGCATTCGCTAAGTCAATTTTCTTAAAGTTAACAAGAAACTACGTGTATAGCGGCTTTACAAATTCTCACTATGTACACGATTGAATTGAGCTTGAGAAATTTCAACAGTAATAGTAATTTCCGTAATGGAAAACTATGGCTAGCTGAAAATTGAAAATAAATGTAACAGCCGCAACTACATTTTATTTTTAAAGCAAACTGCTGATACCATAAAAACATTTATAAAAGTAGTCCTGATAAAAAAATGGTTTTTTAAGTAAACTTCTAGCGCATTTAATAATTTTTGTATAGGTAAAATCGTATATGTTTTCATCAAAGACATTCTAAAGTTATAAGAATATACATATTTATGTTAACTCCATGTAGAGCTCGCAACAACTTCTGTTGCACGAATTGGGCCGGTAAGACCGGTGAAATACCTCACAGAAGGCAGGCCTAAAGTAGCTAGAGGTATTTTACATTTCGTCTGACGAGAAAGGCGCGAGAAGTTTATGTCTTTCTTCTTCTCATTCCCATCCATTTATAAAGAGGACGTAGGAGGGTATAAACTTATTAGCTTGTTTCAGTACAATAAATACGAGTGCCTCAACGATGGCAGTACTCTTAATCTCACAACGAGTAGACAACTTTTTTAGATATAAGAAGTGACACTTTTGATTCAATTTAATACTAATATAAATTCGTGTCAAGCCAAAACTAATATCGTTCATTTGTTTTTAATTATTTTCGTATAAGTAAAGAACGGAGCTTTATTTATTCTCGTACTCCATAATACGGTCCGAAGAAAGTAAAATTTTATTAGAATGGCTTGCGACCCAAGTAGAACGCCTCATAAATTCCTTTGCCTGCACGAATTACATGTTTTCTGGAATTACACTGTGTTAAAACTTGTATACGTATATACAAAATGTACGTCTACCGTCCATAGTGTACATACCGAATTTAGTTTATTTGTAGTTTTCCTTCTAACAACATCTGGTATCCAGCACCGCAACTATAAAATATTGTTTGTGTTATTAATATTTTTTACACAAGCCACTATCGTTGAATGTTTGGATATAATTTTATATGGCAGCTGAGCGAAGCCCTTAGTACTAGGAGCAAAGGACTCCGACAAAAAAGATTAACGTAAGCTTAGCGGTATAAAATCAAGTAACTAAATATAATCGGAAAGCATGCGGAAGGCACTACCAACTCTATCAATGGTAAAAGGCGTGCGTCCCTTGGCTGAGTATGCTCTAATTTTTTTATGGTATAAGCAAACAGATCATTGATCTATCTGTGGGTGGCCGGCCTACCTACTCTGAGTCGACCTGTATGTGGCCGCCATTCTAGGACCTCTCGGTTTCTCAGCGACTAATCTTTGTGCAAATCGATGAGGGAGACCTACGTCCAGGAGTGGTTGAAGAGAGAAACAGAAAAGCAAATGAGCCGGGTTTTCAAACAATGGAAAATGTGTAAGATATCGACTAGCAAACCCAACAGACGTTATCTTGTATAAAAGGCGGGCTTAGCGGGTTCGGCTACCTAATGCATTTCCGTTATTCATCAAAACATGAATAATAAAACTTCTGGAACGATATTAGCACTACCTACCTTTGATAAAACAGACACTACTTGACTACGAACGCATACAATAATAACTTCGATTAATTTATTTCTTGTAAAAGTAAAATAATAAGTTATTGCCCATCTATAACCTTTGTTAATTGGTAAGTACAATAAATCAAGTTTATTTTTATTGCCTATAAAGGTTTTCATTAACATATCGAGAAAAAAACGTAATTAGAATAAATTACGTCGCATACGGCGTGAAACGCACGCTTGCTAATTTAAAACAAATTTGAAACGTATGTACATTTTAAAGAGAACGAAAAACCATTTACAATTGTAATAAATGCAATGCGGCGTAAGTTCAAAGCATTTCTGTAATTTAAAAAAAATACCAAGTTCCAAGTTAACTTAATTTAAACAGACGACTGGTTATTGGAATAAAACTAATTTTACGGATTTTACCGCATTTATTTTAAAATTTTGTTCCCGGCGTATCGACTACTTTACAGTATTCATGGTCACAGTGGGGACTGAGGTGTCTGACGTTTTTGAGCTGGAGCTTTTAAAGGAAACGCACTGTTCCTAAATCGCGAGGTCTGTATGTTCAACCTAACAAGCAAGGAGCTCTCTTCGGTCGTACCTGGCTAATCTAATGTGTCAGTGTCGGTTTTGCATAGCCAAAACAGAAAAAGTTAAAAAAGTCGCAACATGAAGCTTGCGCTACCGAATCGTAAAACGCACTCAAAAAGGACTTTTATTTGTTTTTGCCATAAACTTTTCTGGCACTTAGAATTCCAATGAACCCGCTTTTTTGTGCATTTGCAGCGGTTGGAGTTGAGCTCGCCTAGCAGCGCCCGCGCACGCATTTGTTCTATTATATTCTGTGCTGAATTTTTTGTATGATGATTCCGGGTAAGACATCGAATTATAGGTATATGTGAAAAAGGTTTTATTGTTGAAATATGACATATTACCATATTAATGAAGTCGTCATGTAATTAGTATCTCTAGGGAACAGTTTTATATATGGAATTTAAAAGGTACTTCATTTTCTGTAACCCTGATCATGTATGTGCAAAATTTCATGAAGATCGGTTGAGTCTTAAGGAGTTAAGGCATCATTCACTTTTATAACATTAACTAGCTGTTCCTGCGACTTCGTCCGCGTTGATACCTATAAAAATGTGTGTTTCCTGGCGCAAAATTAATGAAAATTATATTTTTATTTAGTTGCTCCAACCAACAAAATGCAATATCTACTGCGACGCATCTTATTCACAATTCCGTTGGTACTTGATTCTGTTGAACC
>JWHW01010104.1:183683-205068 GCA_000931545.1 Papilio glaucus
AAGGTAAAGATTACAAATTTGGGTCGGAAGAGAACATATGAACGTAAAACCATTGTGGCAATATTGTGCGACCAGAACTAATAGTTAAAGATATAAGATCTGACATTACACAGGTGGCTGCGTCCGACCAGAATCGAGTGGTACTCACAGAAGTGGATAGAACGTTGACAGGGGAGTACCAGTGCGAAGTATCCGCCGACGCACCTTCGTTTCATACTGATATTAAATCTGCTGAGATGGTGGTCGTAGGTAAGCTTAAAGTTATTGTAAGATGTTTTATGGAATATGAGCAAGCAGCTTTAATCTGATGTTAACTCTACCTATAGACAGCCTCAAACATATAAGCGCAGATGTTTGGCTGATCTTTACACTTTATACTCTTTAAAAATAACTTACTAGAGTTTTTTTATAGAAGAAGATGGACGAAGGCGAAGGAACAAGCAAGCAGTTCGATTAAGTGACCGCTACCCATAATATCCCGGATGGCGATGCTTCGCCTCTATTTATCGGACAGAGGGATAAATAGAAATAAACATATTTCCTTTCCTTCCCTATCCATCCCCTCCTCTGTCTAATCCTCTTCCCTACCCAATCATTTCCTTATAAAAGAGAATGGGAGGGGGAAAGTAAGAATTAGGCCTCCGGCACCGTCATTAAACGAATCGCAGAGTTTGTCTACTTTACGCCTGTCTTATATGAGATCGTAGTAATTCACGAATCGAGCCGATCGAGATGCTGCTGTGGGCTCTACCTTAGAGTTGTTTCAAATAGATGTTTTAAAATGTTAAATCACTTTTATTACAACTCACACGACATCCACTGTTCCTCGTAGGATTGCTCTGATTTTATATATTTGACTTAAAGTATTAATATGCAAATATTTACATTTTTGTCTAATCTTACGTTAAAAAAAGCGTAAAACTCTGTCAAGTTAGCCGCGACGTAGCCCCCGATATTACTCTCTTTTTCATGAAATCCTTTATTAGGCGCGCTGAAATATTGCATATCAACACAGCTGGCGTTGGTCGAGACATTTCGTAGAAACAAACGGCCAGGCTCGCATTCAATCTTTTTAGCGCTTTATTTTGAGCGAATTAATCATATTTCTTATTGAAAAATAATTATTTAAACAAAAATATTGTTCCCATACTACATTTAAAATATGAGTGTTGTAGAAAATTATTATTTTCATTACTTACTGCAACATGTTTTCCAAATTTATTACTATTACACAATTTTGTTGATATAATATCAGATAAAAAAAATCTATTTTAATTATAATAAAAATCATTTTTATCAATTCTAAACTTATCAATATTGTGAGTGGTTAGATAAAACCATATACATAGATATCAGGTCCAATCTTTGTAACCATTTTATTCACGGTTTTGATTAAAATAAAACTATAATAGATAAATAAAGTTATTATCATAAATATATACATATATGTATGTATGTAGACGCAACCATAAAAGTTTGTTTCCAACCTATAATTTATTGGAAACATATTTAAAAATATATTTCAAATATTTTTCTAGCAAAATATCGTATCGTTTGTAACAAATTATATCACTTTGTTTTTGCTTCATAAAAATTTACATCATAAAACAGGGGCGACATTGTAATTGTTTGTAATTCGTTGTATTAATAGTATGTTTAATTGCTTATCGACTGATCAAAGAATAATGTCAAGATTAATACTGGAATATTTTAAAATTTTATGTTTGTTCTAGAACCGCCGTTACTAAGTCCCAATGTGACCGCTGATCGCATGTCCTACGCCGGAGGGGATCACATAAGGGTGAATTGCTCTTCACCGCCCTCTCTACCCGCTGCCAACATCACCTGGTTTGTCAACGAGCAAATGGTATGTATTTTATATATCAAAGTCTCTCAGAGTTTAGAATTCACTTGTGTATACAGGCCTGTTGAAGTTGGTGAAGTAAGATAAATCGATACACTCGGCAGTATAGGATTCTAGGCCTTGCGTGTGTAAATGGTGTTCTATAAGTCACAGTAATAGAAAAGAGTATATGCTATCTATCTTCTATTTTATGTCTAATTTGAAGTAGGTCTTCCACAAGGGTCACTGCTAAGATCGGTCCAGTGGACTCCCGGGTCTAGGCTATTTTGTAGAAGGCCTATCGGCGCTGGGTTATTTCCGGTCGTTGCATCTAGCATCCTTTCCACAAACAATGTGCCTTGCTAATTGCCAGTTACACATCATAGCAATTCTTCTGCCAGTAGAATTATTACTTGGAGTCTTTCTATGAGACACTATGCTTAGTCACAAACAAAATGTTGTTAATATTTTAGGTGCCGGGATTCACAGCAAACCATGTTTTCAACTTCAGCAACGGTTTTGCGTCCAGCTTAGCTACGTTAGAACTGGAAGCCACTGCCTTATCACCGGTGCCCACCCTTATGATTCGGTAAATTAACAAGATCAATAATAATAATATACGTTAATTTGGATTTTAGATTATCTGTACTACATACTAAGTAATTACACGTTTTCACGTTCGTGGTGTTCCAACCTCTTACACTTTCGTTCACAAATCCAATGACCGTACTTCTAAATCTTGTAGTTACTATAGATGTTAAAGGTCAAACAGTTTAGTTTTCAGTATTATGATCAACAGGTAAACATCAATTCTCGAATGTGCTACAAAATTATGTTACACTTAAAATTAAATAATTGTTCTATCATCAGATCTCAATTAATGAATGATATTTTTTTCTAATACCAATTAACAATGACATAATTTAAATTGTGTGTTGAAATTGTAAATAGTATTTTTATTTCAGTTGTGAAGCGTCCATATTCGATATATGGAAAGCAACAAGTCATACAATTGTATTAAGGGAACGTAGTGCTAATCCTGCTTCTGCATTAGGAAGAAGTTTTACAGGTAACAACGATCAAGTAAAATATTGTATATGTTTTTGTGTCTTCTTAGACTTAAATGTCAAAATAATTTTTAACGAATAAACTAGTACTTGAACAAAATCCCACCTGATGTTAATTGGCAAATATCAAGAGTTCGCTCTAGTTTGTTATAAGCCTTTTACTCTTCGCAAGAACGTAACGACGTCACAATTGACACGGATTAACGGAAACACTCACACTGATAACTAATTGAAATCGTTTCAAAATATTTGTAGAAATTTAAATCCTTTTCATTATAACTTTCATATATCTATTACATGTTAAAAAAACCATTTAGCAAAATCATTATTCTTTCTATGTTTTAGGAGCAGCTACAGAGACTTGTCTACCGACACTTGTAATGTTACTTTTACAAGTTCTTCTGCAGTTTTTGATGCAGAATCACGCGGAAACGTCTATAAGATAGCTGTCTTATATTCTGTATGCAGTTGTTCTTGAATGGTTATTGTTATAAGTGGATTAAGTATTATTGATACCGGCACAGATCTTGAGCTTTGTCGTTTTCATCGGAAAATTGCCAAAATTCACCAAATTAACCTTTGATTTGTCTAATTAGTACGAGGCGTGGGGGGGACCGTGTTGTTTTATTTCTCTGTTTGGTTTATTAGGTGTCATCATGATTACAAGTCATTGTCTGGTGTAATTCGCTCTCTGTTTTGTTCACACACATATTTTTGAAAGTATTCGTTAACTATTTATTTTCTTAATGTACGATCTACTTATTGATTCCCTAATCTTTCATCTATTGCTTGAGATTAGTGCCGGTACATTTATATATGTGTAGTATATTCAGGGTTTTGAAACTATTTGTAACGAATATGAAACAATTTCTACAGCGTTATTATTATTTGTATTGTTGTTCTAGGTGTACATTTTCTTTTATTGTCTAGTCCAAGTTTTAATGACATGCTATATTCGGTACCGTGAAAACATTTTATTTAACTATTTATACAAAGTAAGAATCAAAATATGATTTTTGTTAAAAGTCATAAAGTTGACATTTTGGGCCTAAATAAAACTAAGGAAATTTATTAACTTTTTGAATATACCACTAAAATTTTCTGAAACGATGAAATATGAAGCGATACTTAAAATAAACCAAGTAATAGTTGTTTAAACACGGAAAATGTAATAAATTGAGAAACAGAACATTAAATCAATTTTGAGATTAAGATAATTGTAGAACATAAGGTGGTTAGTGCTAAAATAGTCTTAAGAAATACTCCGTAGCTTAATTCAAGCCATAACAGAGATGTATAATATAATAATTAATTTTCCCTTACAAAACAGCCATAATGTTAAATAGACTGAAGATTTAAAACATTCATTTAAATGTGTATATAAAAAACTAGCTTGTAAATAATACAAAAATATTTTATTTAGCAAAAACAGTACAATCAATGGCATAATTTATTGTGTAATGCTTACTTACAATCATCATGTACAAGCTTGACTATTTCTTCATTGTTTGATACTTTATCAGACCCATCTTCCTTGTAAACTGTTTAACTTATCTTATTTCGTGTATTAGTCATTAGTAACTATTTCTGTGTCAATCGGGTTTTTAAACTATTTAAAGCTAAAGTATGCTATTATATCTATCTCCAGTCCACACTCATTTTGTAATGCTGTATCTGATAGCCGGAGCCGAAGGGGGCATTTCTGTACATTCTCGAGCACGTCTGATTACTTATCGGGGGTATCTTGGACCCCGTTAAGTACCCTGCACCACAAATGAGTCGTCTATGTAAAGCCGCGCAGAGTAGCCTATTAAGTTTGTAAACATCGATCATCGGACATACTCGAACGCATCTGAAGGTTGGTAGGGTTGTTTACATGCTAATATGTGTGCATTTCAATAAACTGACGAGATGAGCGCGATACAAAGGAGTGCAGGGATCACAAACTTGTTATACAAAACCGTCACCTGGAGATCCAGAGCGGTCAATTTTTATTTAATTTAAAGGAAATACTTCAAGGATAAAATGATAAGATAATCTGACGATTACAATAAAACGAAGTAACAAGAATCTTAAATAAAGACTATAGAGCTTTTCCCCGCCGTTGCCATAGAACCTTTTTTTTTATTTTTACCATCTAATCATCAAAACCCAATAGGTCACCATGACACTCGAAGATGTACAAGTTTAGCATCGTTTAGATCCCATGCTATGGGAGTAAAACAAAGTCAGTTAAAATGAATTCTCGTTATAAGACACTTGTAATGTTGTAAATCGACATCATTAAAATAATTTAATGATGTTTGTTTTTCTTTTTCGTACTTGTTGTGTATTGTTTTTGCCTCGTTAGTTTAACATACGTTCAGAATTACTAATTCTCATTTAAGTTAATTTTTTTTCATAGTTGAATTGTGATTTTTATTAATGCTTACATAACAACAATGACGTCAATATAGATAATGACAAAAAATACATTTCCTTTATTGGAACTGTGATCAGTAATGATTTTTGACGATGAGCATGATGGATGCACATGAATTCAATCTTAGAAAGATTGAATTCGCGCATAAATTAAAAATAAAACTATATCCATTGTATTTGTCAATGCTCATTTACTAAATTTGTTTGTTGTTATTATTCCTTTGTCCTTGTAAAATTGTTTAACCAAATACTTAAAAGGGGCTGTGTTAATTGATAAATATTCATAAATAGTCTTAGGTTTATTTTTATTATTATGTTCTAAATAATGTGATGGTGCAGTAACTAATGGTACATAAGAAATTCTCGTTAATTAACTAAATATTGAATTAAATATATAATTTAGAAAATGTCAAATGTATTATTACCCTTCCGTTACATAAAAGATCTTAATACTTCTAATGGATGTCAATAAATGCTTCAATAGTCTGTTAATAAATGAAGCAACTTTAACTTGGACAAAATCTTAATGTAAGTTTTAAGAGTTTTAGATTTATAAAACTTTTTACTGTAATAAAAGAAAGTCGTATGACAGCAATCTACTGATACATTGTAGTTTACACGTTCAATAAATTTACCTAATTGTTAAATGTATCGCAAACGATTTGATTATAAGAATTGTATTATAAAAAAAAGATAAATAAAATACATAAATATTCAATTCCTTTAGTTTTATTTCCTCATCAATCCAACCAACCTAGAGATAATAGAGGTATCCAATTTTCAACTAGCTTATAAAGATCCAAATGAGAGAGGGGTTGAGCCTGTCATCCTAAACACGATATCAACAAGACATACACACATTAATAAAAAATAAGAAAAGAAGAATTGATATAAAAAAGAAGAGAAGTATATTTCTTTCTATTTTTATAGTATATAGTAAGGGGGCTGACGAACAAGCGGTTCCCGTAATATTAAGTGAACGCTACCCATAGGCTACGGCCCGCTGCCGATCTGCAACAAGCTAATAAGTTGCAGATGCGTTGCCGTTGTACACAAGAAAAGGATATTTCCTTTTCCTATCTATCCCCTCCTTCATCAAATCCTCTTCCTCATCCCACCCTTTCCTTATTAGAAAAGGGTCGGATGAGAAGAGAACTAGAATTAGGCCGGAGACATACTTCTCATTACACACAACGCAGAAATACTTCTACTTCGCGGCTGTCTTCTATCAGGTCGTGGTATCTCATCGGTCTAGCCGGCCCATACGTGCAACAGATGTTATTGTGTATTCTACCACTGGTTAATACACATAATCATTAATCAATTTGACTAATATTCTCCAAGAAAAAAATATAAAGAATAGATTTTTTAAAATCCTTTTTGCACCATGGAAAATTTCATTTTGAAGTTCTATAATTTTTACAATTTTACAAAAAATGTAGATTCCTTATTTTTTTTAAAGAGATCCTGGGATTCCTTTAAATAGATTTCTTTTCTATTTTTAAAGTAGTGTTAAGAAATTACTGTTTATTATATTGAATGATTGGATTAATAATAGTATTGCAAGGGAAACGTGAGGCTTAAAAGTGGATCTTATAACTAGAATTGAGAAAAGTATGCTTCAGTGGTTCGGGCATGTTGAAAGGATGAATGATAAAGAATAACGAAATAAATTTATGTAGCAAAAGTGAGTGGCAGTGTTGGTAGAGGATGCTTATATCGATCAGATTAGTAGCTTACTAAAAACGGGCGATTTTAGGAGCACCAATAACCGACGAGCACGTGCATACATGCTCGTCGGTTATGTAAATGGAAATTGGAAATGATCCATGATCTCTGCCTACCCCTCTGGGCTACGGGCATGAGCGCATATTTATTTGTTTATAAATTGGTGTAACGCAGTAGTTTTTAAATGATTTGTTTAAAATAATTTTTGTATGTTTATGTAGGTAGTATTTTATCATTTTAATCACATTTCACGAATTAAGATATCAGTGGAAGGCGAAATGTTAATCTCCAGTAGAAAATCCAATCTCACTTACAAAGTAATTTTATGTAACATTTTTGCTTGCAGTAAAAGCGTAGTGAGTCGCAAAAGGCTTACACGGAGATATCTCTAAAGCAGTGCATCCAAAATTTATAGTTGTTTGGCCAGTAGTTTCTGCGTCAAGAGAGCCTCGCAGTGCTGCAACAAATTTAGCTGATTTATGATCTAGATTGCTTAGTTTGAGATTGTCCATTAAGTTCTTGCTTGCTACCAATTACGAAAAAAATCTTTATATATATATATTTCTTATGTGCGTGTGTATGTCACTGAACTCCTCCTAGACGGCTGGACCAATTTTGATGAAATTTTTTGTGTGAGTTCAAAGGGATTCGAGGATGGTTTAGATTAAAAAAAAAGTAATTATATAATTACTGTGTTTATTTATTATGTGGAAAATAACAAAGGAGTGCGTGCGAAGCCGCGGGCAACCAGACAGTGACGTTGAGTTCTGCCATGTGGAATCGTGTTAAATTTATTATTTAGGTAGCGTAATTAAAATAATAAGAAAAAAGAAAACAGCTAGTGTTTGTCTCTTCCTACTCTTCGCCTTGCGTGACGTAAACTAAAATAAACGTCCCAATTAGGACGTTTATTTCTCCATTTTTAGTCACATTTTAATGATACATCTGCTCCTTTTTGTATTATATCATTGAGCACTATACCATCCAGTTACTCATAGTATCATGATACTACTACATTTACTGTTTTAAACAGCAGATAAGCGATCACAGAAGCCAATGAACATCCGCAACAACAGTGCCACTGCAAGACATAACAAAGGAATACATTCTCATGAAGATTCCTTAATTATATTGATTTCATTCAACGGCACTAATCTTATAAAGTGATTTACCCATCGCTGTGAATTTTTCACACATGTGTATCCAACACATATACGCGCAGGATATTATTATTTTATCCAGAAAATAAATTGTTCCCGAGGGATAGGAAAAAATATAATTGCTTCATTCCCAATACCTTTTGCAATCAATAACGGTCGGTACATGGTTTAACAATAACAACTTTTTCACACATGTTACATTGGAAATTATTATACGCGAAACAATGATATATATCATACAAAAATGTAGCAGATGTGACATTAGAGGTCGAAAAATGAAGATTCGAAAATGTCCCAACGTGGACGTATTTTCTTTAGTTAACGTCATAGTATTTACCTTTACGCTTTAGTACCAAACACTAGCTGTCCTCTTTTTTCTTAGAATTAAATTACGCTACTAATACACAAGTTGACATGTGTGAATGGTGCTGTCACTGTCTTTGGAACACTTTTGATCGGTGATTTTGTATGAGTATAACGTATCTATAGTATACTAGCGATCCGCCCTAGCTTTAACCGGGTAGCACATTTATGTTGATCCGATCGCTACCAAACTTCACAGGAACACCCGCTGGGCCAATCAGAAATTTTCTGTAAATTTCATCGAAATTCTCTATAGGAAAGTTACATACACATCGCCTTTTATATATATCATTGAGCAAAAACTTTGAGCTTAAAAGACTACGAGCGAAGCCGCCGGCAACAGCTAGTTATGTACAAACATAATAATAATAGCATTACATACAGCATAATATGTATAATAAATTATATCATAGTTTAAACAGACCAATAAATTAACATCTCGCAGCTCACTTTCACAAACCACTGAGCTCCACGCGACGAGTAATGGTATTGGATTTATCGAAGCGGACTTAATAAGATAGGCTAGGAATATATTTTGCAGGATAAACTATCTCCAGCAGTACCTTCCTAAAGCACTCTAGCTCAACCACGAATATTATATATGGTTTACTTAAAACATTTACTAGAGTTTCGATACCAATTATATAGAATGTAAACTGTTTGTGTCATCCTGTTTTAATGGCAACTGGCGTTTTGGAACTTGTTTTGGAACAGTTGCTATTATTTGATACCAAATAATTTATTTGGTTGAAGTGACCCCTTACTTGGCATTTCCAGGCTTCCAGTGTTTGACAATTGACGCATGTGTCACAGATTGCTTCTGATTTTTACACATCTCTCATTTCGCATAAATGTCCCGCTCAATTCTACCTTAATGGTTTAATCTTATCTAGAGTGTAGTTTAAGAAAATTAACTAAGAAAAGACGATAAACGTTGCTGTCGCAGATTGGGTGTATTTTACAATTATTGCAAGCTCTTCGTTGACACTTCTTTATAAAGAAAAATGCGCTCCGTCTTTTGCCAATTATAAAGCTATTTAATTTAATCAACTATTAAGCGAAGATACATTGCCAAGTATCATAAAGTAGTCGCCCTCTTCTCGTCGCCCTCTATCGTCCGGGTTACAATTCTTTTAAAGTAATCGTGTCGCAATGGTCTCACAATTGTTATTTGGCTTCAAAGCGCGCCATTTTGACACTACTATAACACAATTAAGAAAGCAGCCAGATATTCGCGTGTCAGTATTTTTTTATTACTGAATGAAAGTTTAACTGTCCGCTCAATAATTGGTTCTTCTTAACCGCTCCCCTCATCATAATCTTCCCGCCCTTATCCTACTTATGTAGGGTCAGCACAATATGACCGTCGCCATCCTGACGCTAACCCTCCTCGGGAGTAACTGGTCCCATCAATCTTAATTGGTTATTCACAAAGTCGCAAGTGGGTTACCTAAAGTGATCAAGCAAAAGATTTCATAATTTACGTTACAAGTATTTGTTTCTCTTGTATTCTTCTTTTTTGTATTTTTGACACAAACTGGTGTGTCTCTATTGGTGAGAACCGTGAGATAAATGGCTTAATTTAATTTAACTTAACTTAATTTTGTTATTTTTACTATTAAGATTTTTAAGTTGTGTTTCAGCAGTTGGTTTTCCAAAAGTTATAAAACTCTTCTCTCGTCTTCGTCGTTCTCGTCTTTTCCCATTAGATCAATATATAACCGATTCAGTAGTCTGGGAAATTGACATTTCCAGATGTTTTCACAAGCCATCGAACTAAATATTAGTACGGATTCACATATTACGATGACGTCATGACGAATGTTGCTGAGCGATAAAGTACCCATAAGGGCAGACGACATTGTAAATTACAATTATTTATCAAATATACATAAACACAGATTCTATATGTTGTACGGTTTGTAATATAACAAAGTAACGAGCGCCTGCTCGAATACAAAATATAATTATACCAAGGTTTGGTATCGAACTGAGGACAAATTACGAAATAGATAAATACAATAAACTCTAAGGTTATAAAAGTACCAGTGACCCGCTTCGGCTAATCCGATGGTATTGATATTAATGTGATATTTCTCGATAGGCCAATCTGAACGTTTTCTGAAAATTTCATCGAAATCGATCCAGCCGTTTAGGGAGCACATATACATAGACACTGCAGATAGACCAGATATAGATAAGTTATTCACCTGTGAATAGCTATAAAATAGATTGTATAAATATGTCGGTAGCTAAATATTATAATAATATCACTAGTGGTAACTCGCATACGGGCCTAGACTGGGCAATTATTTCTAAAACTTAGTTTTCAAGTCTTAATCGGCAAGGGTTAACTCTTGCCTTTAACAAAGTTTTCACATTTGCAGAAATAATTAAACGTCCTTGCTTTTACCAGGTAAATGAAGCTCATTTGAATGCAAACCTTACTAACCGACTTGACTTTAGGAAAACTTTTTATGTTAAAACATTTCAAGCTCACTTTCTACTTCGTGTTTATAAAAGGGACTAAGACGAATTCAAATTATTCTTCTAATACTTAATTAAAAAAGACATTTGTTGAAATTCCTGCACATAACACAAAATAACCCCATATAACGCGCTGGAACCTTGTCCAATTGACATGCACTTGACGTCAGCCGTGATTAAAAAGTTAGGTTAGTAGTAGTAGTTATTTAGTGTATCAATAATAAATATTATTCAATTAAAACGTGGATCCCTTCAAGAGATGAATGAATAGACTGTTGCTAAACAAGTGCGTAATTTCGACCACATCGCGACTTAACATCATTTGGAATTGTGGTCAAGCGCATTCTTTTTATATAATTAACATATATATACTAATAAATTATTAAAAAAATCTACTAGTATATTAATTAAATAAGCTTGCTTATTCTCATATTACTTTCCTCGAGAATAATTTCGTCAATTGACGTAAAAAATGGTTCTGAGGTTTTTGAGTGTATTAGTTTCAGAGAGGCTTTTGTCTAAAATATGCAGTGATTTCCCTATTGTGGTTCGGCTAAAATATTCCGTGTTCAAAAGAAATGAAATAAATACAAAAGTTTTTTCCGCATTAATCCAGTTTCTGTGAATTTTAACCCGAAATAATATTATTCGACTGAGGAAGTTGAAAGTACGGGCCGCGCGCCGCCTTCCCGAAAATATGCATAATATATTAGACGCACTAAATCAGCTTTATTACAAAGAGTTGTGTCTGCTACCATACTTGAGTTTTTATGACAAACAGAATCTTCAATTGTAGCATATTCTTCAAGACCAGTTTCTTTTCTTGTGATAATATAAACAAGAATATAATGTGACGAATATGCAGATGTACATAAATATATTTTTAAATTTGTTGTAACTGTTTTCCGTAGCTTGATGTGACAATAACAAAATGTCAAAAATGTTTTATTGTTTTGTCATTACCATCCACCATGGCTATCGATCGTAGGTATCGTAGGTTATATTTTTCTATCCCTCGAGAAGTCTTTCTTTTTCGGGATAAGAGATACCCTATGTCGTGTTCTGTACCCCTGACAATTTGTGTGCATAATTTCATGATGACTGGTTGCAAAGTCAAAACGTGCAGTTGTAACAAACAATATTACATGCGCATCCGGACAATGATACTTAATACTATACATATGCTATACAAAATCGATATATTACTTGAAACTTTCGTGGTTTTTACTAATATAAACGGGATTCTTACCACGATTATCCTTTTTGAGCTCCCGATATTTCGGCATACTAAATCACCGATCAAAAGTGTTCCAAAGACAGTGACAGCAATCTTCACACGTGTCAAATGGTGTAAAAAGAATATGTGTGAATGCGTGATTAAATAATAAGAAAAAAGAAGACAGTTAGTATCTGTCAAATGTAATGTAAACATATGACGTAAGCTAAAGAAAGAGCATCCCAATTAGGACGTTTTTGAGTCTTCACTTTTCGACCGCTAATAGCATATCTGCTACATTTTGTTTTATAATACTATTGCAACCGAACTAATAATATAAATGCGAATGTGAATTTTTTCAATCGTTCGTAATGAAATTTCGCCTTCCTTTTTCCACATTTTTCTAAAATTATAGAATATAGGTAATCGAGCACGCGGTTCATCTAATATGAACCAACAAGATGTGTTGTCTACTTTTAATGGACAGAGGAGAGATTAAACGAAAAAAAGAATATTTCTTTTTCTTATTCATCCCCTCTTCCGTCAAATCCTCCTTCTTCCTTTCCTTATGAGAAAAGCGAGTCCTTTTCTTATTAGAAAAGCGTGGCAAGGAGACGAGGGTCAGAATTAGGCCTCCGGCACCTCACTCACCACACGAAGCACAGAAGTACTGCTGCTACACGCCTGTCTTCTGTGAGCTAAGGGTATTTGACCGTTCAAGCATTTATGCAATAGATGTTGTTATTGCGGTCTACCACGGTTGGCCTTTCATTTGTTATTTATGTATTTTTATCACCTAGATATTATAATAAAATCACCTAGGCGATTGATGAAATGCAGTTGATGAAAATGGAATAATCCCTACACTGTTTACAGTTCTATTTACAACTTATTAACAAGAGAGAATTTATAATTTCAAATTCCAGGAAAACATGCTTTATTTAAAATTTTACGACCGTTGTAAAGCTCTTTTCAAAGCTCGAATAAAAGTTTACAGTGCTTAAAAATTTACCTCCGCGCCAAGGTCTTGCGTGTCCTTTGAATCGCGTTGTTGTATTTTTATTGCCGACTGTTGTAAAAATATTATGATGCTTTTAGCAAAGTATTTAAATTAATTATTCAATGCTTTCATGATTTTGAACGTGTTGCCTGAAGTAATGACTCGACAGATTTATGATTTACAATTTTCATTGCGATTTTAATCAACATTCTCATTATTCATATCTGTATCAGAAATAATATTTGTATTATATCCTTACATATGAAAATGGCGTTTCGTCAAACTAAATGTTTATTTCTTCTGTCTGTCATGTGCCAATCTGGTCTCGCTTTTACCAGCCACTTAGTGATGTTAGCACAACTTAACGACCGTAGCTTCTCCTTGATAATTGTATACATTTCCAACGTATCTATGATAACAAGATGACAGAACTATTAGCTTTCCCTTTAGAATGTGGTAGACATTATTAGAACTTCTGTGGTGAAAACGGGACGACAGCCGACCGTTCGCTTGGTAGCTACCAAACCGTATTTACGCGAGCTACGTGAAAGAGATGTATCAAAGTAAATAAAGACTTATTATTTCACGTTACTAATGCACCTGTAACCTCACACAAGCAGCATATAATACAAATTTAAAGATGTGTCTGCCGATTATTTATATGATCAAGTCACGAAACAAGTTAATGCTTCCTTTCTTAAAAATTAAAGCAGAACATTAAACCTAAAGAAGAACTTCAAAGGCCTATTAATCCAGAGTGACCATTCCCCATCGTTTATTTTTATAGATCACGAACGAACAAGCGGCTAGGAGGTTAATCACATCTACGTTAACCTCAGCAATCGTTGTTCTCGAAGACTAAGAAGGAAAATGAGGAAAAGAACGCGAGAAAAAGGGAATGGGAAATGGGTGATGGTAAAGCGCAGCAGCAAACTGACTGAGAAGCGCAAAAAGATGTAATATCTCCACTTCACACTTGTGTTCTGTGAGGTCGTGGTAATTACTTGGTCGAATTGGCCCATCCCTCTAGTCCGGTATTCGCGCACATTTCCCCTAAACAAATACACCGACTTCAGGTGATCCAAAACAGATTCTTGCGCAAGGCCACCGGGTCACCGTGGTTCGTGCAACGTCGAGCTACACGTGGACTTGAGCTGCCTACCAAAGCCCAACACATGAAATTGGCGTCGCGCCGCAATTATGACTCCGCCGCCGGTCACCCCAATCCGTTGATTGTAGGTGCCGCCACCTACAAACCAATCGCGCTCGGTACATTCCGCCATGACTATAGACGACCTAGGCACATAGTCAACTATCGAGACGATGCAATAACCATCGCACAGGCTAGGGTAAAACGACTTCGTAGCCAAATCACACACTGTTCTCGCCAGCGAGGACGGTCATCGTACTCTCGATACGGCCACATAGCTGGCAGGGTTTTCTCCCCTATTAATGGTAGAAATGTTGCTGGAGTTTCTTCCGCCACTTCTTCTCCTAGCGCAAACGCTCTCCGAAGTGGTAGTAATGATAGCTCTAGAAATTCTTGTAATCCGATAATAGCTGCCGATCGAGCCAATCGGCAGCTATTATCGGACTACAAGAATCCGGCCTTCTCGGGCAGTCTCGAATCGGAATGCTAAACGCATTATGAGTGACAGCGCAAGCCAATGTCCTCGTTGGGGCCCGTGAGCCGAGTCACTCGTCCACCGAAGCGACATAAGAGCTTGGCGGCCTCCCAATTCGGTAATAATAATAAAAAAATGGCCCGAGCCAAGGCTCCCTCTACGAAAGGAGGCCTCGAGCTAACTTACTCTTTTTAAGAGTAAGTTAGCTCGAGAGGCTTAGGCTAGCGCGCTAGGAGTGTGAAAAACACTACCCTCCTCTCAGTCAAGCAATTAATTTTTATTACACTGAGAACTTCGCGCATATTACATAGACTGAACCACCAGCTCATTGAGTAATAATTCAAAGGTACTGCATGTCTCGCGGATCGTGCGTAGAAAATAGAATACTCGAGTGAGGTTCTCATAAATTTTGAATCAAAGTCGACTATCTGCCGAAGCCTTCTTTTACGAACATTGTTATTTGGACCCACAGGAAATAACTCTGCCAAATAGGAAAAGTAAATGCCTCATTTTTGTTTTATTTGCACGCCCATCTGTGCCCATTTCACCTTATTTATACATATGTACTTCCGAATTTGTTCGTATTATAATTAGAACTAATTAAATAAATTATATTAAGTGAACGTTTTATTTTTAATTTACAAATTCAAACCTCAAAAGTTGAAAAAAGTAACACTATATTTCTTAATACTTCGAGTACATATTCTGTAAACGTGGATATATTAAATGTCAAATTGTAGAGACCTTTATAACTCGGAGATGAGTATGCGCGATACCGGCAGCTAGAAATATTATTTTGTTTAAAAGTTACATTTTGACGTTCCCCGGCAGGGCTTAACTTTCGCAATTATTCAGGATTAAGTTTTGGTCGACAACCAGTCGTCTGAACAACTTCTGTGCTTATTACGTCACTTAACGAGTAACCTTTGGACATCTACTGTTGTGTTTCAATAAAAAAAGCCCATGTAAGAGAAATCACATAAGAGCCAAGGCTGCCCATTAACATCAGTAAAACCACAAGAATAAGGGATGCGTATTCAGTGTTTTTTGTAGGGAGTATGGGAATTTTATAGGGAACACGGAGAGGGATGGCGGAAGCAGCGTCTGGAGAGCTATTATTCTGTGTACCCCTATAAGATTATAATACCCTGTCGGTCATTTATTGTAAAATTTATCGTGTTTTAAGTTACGAAAAGTTCTAACTTGGGTCACTTTTGAGCAATTTTTGTTTCGATAGGTACATGCAAACTATGGAACTACCAATTTGATAAATGATAGTAAATTTTAAAGTTTGATTGATAGTTGTCCTCTGTTATCATGTTAACTATTAAGTTTCATATTTCCGATACAGCGGAACTTATGCGCGTAATGCGTATGCGCAGAAGAGTGGGTAGAGATTACGGATTTCCATTTGGTGCAATCCTGTACCAACTCTCGCTTTTTCTGCATTCATAGATCTACCGCATTCATGCTCGTCGGTTACAAGTACTTCTTACGAATAAATGGCCTCTATTTAGTATATCACTAATCTGATCGATATAAGTAGCTACCACTCTGTATACTCGTGACTATCGTTCAATCTTAATTGTAAACATTAATGTAGTTTATAATAAATATTTAGTGCAGTTAAAACATAAAACTATTTCATATCTTTATACTTTGAGTGAATTTATAGTGTGATAATAAAAATATATAATACAAAACGTTTTTACTTCATTCTTTTTCAATCTTTTCAAGTTTAAAAATATTTAATTTTGCTCTGTCAGAAGAGAAATATAAACGAACCAAAAACTAAATATTGAAGGACAGTTTTGTTTCAATTATTAAATATCATTTTATTATTGGCAAATTTAAAAATGTTTATGATTTATTTATTTACTATCAGCTTTATAACATAAATTAATGGAAGTAATTATCAACATTATGAATTGCTTGTCTGGTTAAGTATTAAGACTGTTACGTTATCTGTGCGTAATTGTTTATTCACCATCTCGGACATGTGAGATCGCCTCCCGACATCAATATAACTAATCGAGCGTATAATTTGTGCGCTCGGCCTGACTAATTAATGACCTTCCTGACCTCCTCCACAGCTCGCACATTAACGTGAATTATTGATAATAGAAAAATAATAGTTTTCATCTAAAGAAAAACGCAAAATGTGATCCTTTTATACTACTAGACACAGTAAGTGAAGTGTGCGCCGAAGGCTTCTTGGCTAGGTAATCAAAATACCTGTTCAGAGCTCTTCCAAAGTACAATTTACCTTAACGATCACCTAACTGACATAGTTTCCATCGTACGAAGTACTTACGCTAGTTATTTGTAAAGAGCATCTATTCCTTCGACAGGGCCAAGTTACCTTAATGAACGCTGGATTTGGTACAAAGATAGAACCTAAGAAGAACCTAAATGTCCCCGGGGACTGTCTGACCTGTCACCTGAACAGTTGAAGAGTCTGCAGCGGCATTACCAATTGTTTCAGTGTGCCGACTCCAGCGAAGAAATACCACGCTGACACAGAATACCGGTGTGAAGTATCGATATCTGGGGGCAAGGTAGTACCACCGCCAAGATGAGCCAAAGAAACGGGTTGCTATCTCGAAGCGTCTCGTCGTATTTTAGAAATGTTATAGCTCTGCTCTGGATGATGATTAAAGTTTAAAGTCAGGATAAGATGTCCTCGACAAAATTATCAAGCATACTGAGTATCAATTGTCTAGCTTTTGCCTGTCTGCCGACTTCATGACATACTGACTCACTCACTAACTTATCATCATCAAAATTTTAGGGTACTTTAGAAGGTCTAGAATGTTGAAATTTGATATGTTGAATAGGATCAGCATTTAAACGACGAAAAAATAAAAAATATGGTGACTCTAGAAAGCTAAAACATTTAAGATAAAACGTCCATAGAAGACTCATAAAGCGTATCAGGTATCAATTATCTAGTTTATATGGATTTAGATTTATTGCTATTAAATGATGACAATATATCGATAATTGTTTGTCAGCAAGAATTAGAACCTTGTGAAAATTTTACATTAAATGTTTTTGGTACGCTTTATATTTCTGCATTTCGTCCTGATGACCGAGGTGCATGCCTGAACCCTTTCTCTTCGTCTATTCACGCCCATATTATTAACTTGCTTCCTGTTTAGAATATCTCAATTCACCTCTAATTTTCTTTTCGTTTCAGATTATTACGTATTATCATCTAGGTGTATTTGTGGGATAGTCTTTATTCTAATATAAATATTCAAAAATAGTTTATTTTATATAAAAGTCACATAAAAAGTTTCTTCATTATTCATTTGCCTTCGTGTACTTGCCTTTGTGGCTTTAAAAGTAAATTATAGCTTTGCAAATATTACCAAACGAAGAAAATGTTTTGCGAAATAAGACATAAGCTCTTGTAATTGGAAACCTACTTTTTTTTAGGGACATAGAATAAAAATTGAAATGAAATAAAATAGGAATAAATATAAGAATTAGTAATAATTTTGGATTGTTACTGATATGAGCTAGCTACTTGATATTTGCCAATACTTTACTCTTTATCAGACAAGTATTCACCACATAGTTGTACTGTACTACGGATGGATACAATAAAACCTTAATATGGATGGACAAAATACAAAAAAAATGGTTTGTGTGAAAGGTGATATTTAAGGAAGTAGTGAATTTAAATATAATAGTAAAAATTATGACTTGACCGTCGTAAACTCAGTTTACCCAAAGTTTATATTTTCTACTGATCATATCCAATTTAGATATAAAAACATAATACGCAAAGAATAAAAATATTATATATATACGTATGCTATGATAAGACTAGCGCCATCTATTGTAATAAAGTGATATTGATAGCATCTTGATGAATTCAATGATGACGATGTTAATAGTTTTCTAAAAAACAATAAAAGCTTCCTCAACATTTATAGCCGATACTACCAATACCATCCCTCATAAATACTCCACATAACTTATATGTTATCAACTATATTATAAATAGTAAATTGATAGAAGTAGCTCAATATAAATTCTTCCGAGAAAAAGGTCAATTTATTTCCCTTCACAAATTCTCTTTCGACTTAATACAGCTAAAAGCTAAAAAAATGGATAGCTATTATTACGTTTTGTTAGATTGTATCCATTCCGGTCAATTCAATATTTCTGTCAATTCAATATCTGATACAGTTTACTTTTATAATTTAACAAGCCCCGCGGTTTCACCCGCCGTGCAATTTAAATTAATCGCAGATTGTCCAGCCTACATATATATTTATATAGATTCATGGTTATAACTACTAAGTGGATGTGATACGCAGTCTCTTATCCACTGGGTACTTGGCGGGCTCTTTGTTGCACACCAGCTTTAAAAGTATTTATATAAACCAAAGTTTTTCTTTCGCAACTCTAAACTCAAAGTTAGTTCACGGAAAATTAACTTGCACATGAAGCGTGAAAATTAAGAGGGCACGTTAGTTTTTCTGCATCCACTTCGTTTAAAAGGTTTCATTTTTCTTAAGGCAAAAAGTTTCATTAATTTTATAGTGAGCTAATAAATAAATATGCACTCACGCCCGTAACCCAGAGGGGTAGGCAGTGATCATTATCCTTATAATGCTATTTGTCATCCTATAATTCAATGTCACGCCTAACATACTTCTTAAGGATTACATCTCAACTGTTCGTAAAAGAAGTAATATGCTTTTCCTGCCAAGCCCAGCTCTAACTTCCATACATCAAAGTGGGGTCTAGTACAGCATTGTGTATTGCCAGACGAGCCTTCATAGACACATTCTGACTCCTCACAACTGTACCTATAGCAACGTTCATTGTGTTTCTACGTTTTGTGTTAGAATATCTTAGTTAGGCCTTGTTGATTTTGGATGTCCCAATATTTATTAAAAAAAAACATAAGTTTACTAAAAGGTATAAATCTACACCATCAGCCTGTATCGTAGCCCGCCACAATACTTCCAAATGTGGTAAGCCTTTAAATCTGGAAACACTAGACCAAATCTAGAACCACGTTAGCAATTTTCAAGTAAGTTACCTAGACTACAAAGTCGACGGCAAGCTTGCTACTTGTTAAGTTATTGCATGTAAAGTTTGCTTCACTTAAGTAGTATTCGTGAATAGCTTTGAGCAACCCATTAGTCAAACACGGTCGAGGTTTTTTTTTATGTAACAAATTATTCACTGTGAAATTCATATCTGTAACTTTGAAAAACGCCTTGGCTTCCCCGCCAGCGGCGGTAACATGCCGAGTCGCAGATAATTGCAAAAGTTACTCACATTCCAGAGTAGAAGTGAAATGAAAGTTTCAAACAAAATAATATTTCCACCTGTAGGTTGTACACTCCAACTCCTTTACGAGTAATTGACGTTCTTGCTTTCTACATTTCAAAGCGCCTAAGTTTACTCTAACTTGAAAGTAACTTTGTGTTGAAAATGTTATCTATGTATATACATAAATATCAATCCATATTTCCCTTGGTCACGACATCACGCGTGAAAAGCTGGACCGATTTCGCTAATTATTTTTATTTCGTATTTCTTATTATCAGAATAAGATTCTTATGAAAGAAAGAATTTACGAGAGTTGCAGGGAAAATTAGAATATTTAAGAAAAAATTACGACTATTTTAAATTCGTGCGTTTGTCAGTTCGAGCGTTCATTTAAATATATATTTACCGCTGTTTTGTTATTTTTGGATAAATATGTAATAATAACATGACAATGTTATAAAAAAAGTTTAAATTGAGATGAATGCACGGCGAATGAAACCATAGGACACAGCTAGTGCGTTACAAAAATAATAACGAATAAGTTTGTGTAAGCTTTGCATTATTCCGATGATGATGACCTCTTCCACTCACTTGTCAATTGTCACGGCAATATATAAATGCAATAAATATTATAATTGTAATAATTTATTATATAAATAATATTGAGCCTTACTTGCTGATGGGAGCTTTCTATCAGTGAAACATTTTTTGCAATCGATTAAGTAGTTTTTGAGTTTATCCAGAACACAAATCCTTAGTCTTTATAATATAACTATAAGAACATTTGTTTTCGTTTCAATATTCATGATGCCTTTTCATTATACATTCCAGAATCCAACATTCTCTCTCTTACGTATATATTTCATTACTTCCATTATACATATCTCCCTTTGACATCTGACACAGAAATTTTTAATAACGTTCTAGCATACCTCTTTTTATCTTTCCATTTTGATTAAAATTGTTTTTTTTTTCGGCAAACGGGCATTTTTAGATAAAATAAAAAATGAAAAAAATGTTTGTTGAATTTGTATTGTCTGCGAAAATAAATGACTTGTCTAGTCTTTGCGTAAATATAAGAAATCATTACTTTGTCCTAGTATTGGAGACGAGGCAGGATAACAAATATAATTATTATTATTCCTTTGGCCTAATTATGCAAAAACATGTTGAAAAT
>JWHW01010104.1:205493-215768 GCA_000931545.1 Papilio glaucus
TGTCCTAGTATTGGAGCCGAGGCAGGATAAAAATATAATAATTATCATTCCTTTGGCCTAATTATACAAAGCAATAGGTGTCGGCACATAAAAACGTGTTGAAAATGATTATCGCAACCAGAACTTGTTTGTTTAATACATCTTTTATTGTTTTAGTATCTGTTAGATTCCGTACATTGTTTACAATAATGTAAAAATACTACCTACTCATATCGCCAAGTATTTACAAAGAAAAAAGACGGAACGACCACAAAAAACACGGTGTCTTATGATTTCTTCCAGAGGCAACGTGAAATATTCGGACGTAGATTTTTTGCTGGAACTTTGTTATAAAAGTTTGTGTTTCAGCCTTAACATTTTGCACTTTATTACGTTAATCTTGACTTCGTAATTAAGAATACAAAATGAGGTCGCCACTCTCTTTGAATATTTTAAAACTATCTAATTCACTCGGCCGAAACTCAAATTTCATTTGGTAACTAGAGTCTAAAACTTCACTCTAATTATTTAATTACACATTTTATAATCGTATTCTAGATACAGGAAATGTCTTCGAATGACAGTGAGCCCTCTCTTATCCCTACCCTGCCTTTCTTTCCTAAGTTTTCTCTTTTTCTTTCCTATCCAAGACACCAAAAAATGCTTTTGACTGTCTCCTAATACTTTGCCTTCTTGTACAAGAATAATTCATGCGCTTACGCGTTTAACCCAGAGGGATAGGCAGAGATTACGGATTTACACTTGACGCGATCCTGGCACACCTATCGCTTCATCTTCATCCTCCACCTACTCATACATGCCGGTTACGGGTACTATTTAATCGCCTTTCTTTAGTATGTCACTAATCTGATCGCTAACTCTGAACCGAAAACTGGCAACACTGACACTCACTTTTGCAAATTAAATTTGTGTTATTCTATGTTTATTCATCCTACATCCACTTTCATGTCATATTTTCCCTTATAACACTATTTTTATTAATTTCAATAAAAATAGAAGATATAGGAGTAAAGTAAAATTATTCTTCAGTTCGAACCTAAGACGTGGTTGTTGACGCACCATATCGAATCTAATTCGTTCACGTTTATAAAAGTCACATCCGTGTGTAAAGGCCTTAAGAAAATGTAAGCTTATTTATCCGTAGGTACTGGTAATGAGTTTTTACAGCTTCACATAAAAAAGGGGAC
The DNA here is from genome assembly GCA_000931545.1 of Papilio glaucus. Taxonomy (NCBI): domain Eukaryota; kingdom Metazoa; phylum Arthropoda; class Insecta; order Lepidoptera; family Papilionidae; genus Papilio; species Papilio glaucus. The sequence continues at coordinate 206,681 of JWHW01010104.1, forward strand.
TTGTTGAAACATTTCATTAAGTTTTGTTATTGTCGGCTCACTTTCTTATTTCTTTTATTTGCGCGCATTAAAATCTAACCAACAGCGGGGCTCGTAAACCGGTTTATACGTGTCTTATCCCGAGACGAGTTATGTTTCGAGTAACAATGTTTATGAAATGCAGATTATTTCGCTATTTTGAATCTGTATTCTTTTTAAAGTATTCATACCTAAAAAAGAATACACAGTTAATAAAAGTACAGAGACTCTAAAAATAATGAAATATAGTTACTGACCAGACAGGTTTTATATCAATAAAGATAATACGATAAGATACCTAACTTTATATAATGAAACGTAGTACATTATTCCCGCAAATTCCTCATGTCTAGTTTGCTAAAAAAATGACTAGTCGTCACCATATTCAAGACGTACATACTTTCGTGACATTGAACACTCAGTACCCTTAGCAACATTTTCTTGTTTGCTGCTCTTGTTATTGTTAATCTTTGTTTTAAAATTCTCTATGGTCGTGCTCGTGAAATAATTATTTTAATATGAAAAACCACAATGTCAAAATTGATAACGTATATTGAAAATTTGAGAATGAGATTAAATAATCTCAAGGAAATCATTGATGACAACATAACGTGTTATCATTAATCATCCCAAACCAGTATAAATTCTTCATCACTGCATGGGAATGAATATAAGCTGAAAGAAAGACTCTTACTAATGTAACTAATAGACTAGGCTCATTAAAAACATATTATTAATAATTGGGTTTTAAAAAGTACAATTATTATATACTTAACTCCTTATGTTTTTAACAATTATAATTCCAATAAATTAAATTTACTGTAAGAATTTTTCTATTAGCTATACTGTTAGTCGGATCACGTCACGTGGATATAAATTTGACAAGGTTCCAGAGCTGTATCAACTTGCGGGGGTAATACAATGAGAAACTCTGCGTAAATTACAAGACATTATAGGTTAGCTGAAAACAACAGATTCACTTGATTTCTTCATTATAGAAAACATTTTAGTCCTATATTATGTAACCATTTTATGAGAGGTGGTAAGGCCTATTTAAATTAATTTAATAAAAATTAAAGGCCCATTTTTTGTCACATTTTTGATCAAACCTCTATATAATAGAGGAACCTTAGTGACCTTAGTTATTATTTGTACGTTGATAGGTATCAACGCACAATTAATAACTACAGAACCTAGGGTACATTGGATTTAATACAAACCTTCCTTTTATAGTGGGACTAAACGAGGATTTATGAAAATTTCAACTCCTATGGAAAGAGTGAAATACTTTTACATGGCGTTATTAATCATTAAAAAGCTGACCAAGTCGCGGATAACTGCTAGTCTTACAGACTGGCTGGCTAGATGTGTATTAAAATATTTTAATGATAGAAAATATTATCTAAAACTTATACAGCTACATCCACGCTAAGTCGACCAATTAGTCAATCGAGGCGTCACTAAAATAAAAAAAAATTCGAGACAAAATAAGAGACGTTTCTGGTTCATCGTCATTCCTCGTTGCATTGAAAGCGCGAGAACCTGACACGTTCCCATCTTCTTTTGTATTCGAACAATAATCTTGTTCGGGGCTGAATGGTGGAGTTTATGAGTCGCGTCACGTAATGCCGTCTAATGTAGTTAGTTTCGGTACAAGTTTGATGTTGTAGATCCCAACAACGCAACTGAGCATGTCTCCCCAGAGCATTAAATTAGCGTTTTAATTTTCATCAAAACTTCTACGATGACTATAATACTAAAGAAGGGCGTAACTGACGGATCGCGCCACATGAAAATCCATAATGTCTGTCTACACTTCTGGGTTACGGGCGAGCGCGTTTATTTATTTATTTAATAGGAGAACGCCGAATTTTAAAGATTTAATTTGCTTAGTTCATCCCTCAATAAGTTCGGGTGCAAATTTTCAAGCCGAAGGGACATATACAAGTTAGTGAAAACTAGAACGAAGCATTCAGTTACATACAAACAAACAAACATACAGACTAAGCTAGTGCGAGATCCTCTATCGGTTTCTTTCGTACATGTTAGTCGTTATTAAATTCATTCATACGATATACGTTTTTTGTAATAGAAATATGACGGCGCGTGGATTAATTTTATGATTAAATAATGTTATTTAATTGAAGTAATTTGTTGTAAGAATAATCTAATTCAATTTGACTATTTTTGTTACAAAATGTTATGCGTATCGTTGATGTTCATTTCCGTTGTTTAAAAATAACTAGTTGAAAATTAAATTAAGAGCGGGTATACCCCAATAGAGGGTATCCCCGAATAGAGTAGTGCGACGACGTCATCGAAATGGCGACTCGCTGGCACTTGTTAATCAGTGGTCGCTCGAGACGGTCGTGTACATATTGTCTCTTAATCCGTTTTAATCTTAAATTCAGTGTTGTTTTTTGATTTATATGGTGATTGAATCGATTAAGTAAATCTTGAACAAAACAATCGTGGTTGTATTTCTGAGTTCCCGCCTTGTTCACACCTACAATGGAGGACTATAGCGTAGACCGCTCCAGAAGGCCTTCTGATGTTTCGATAAATATATTTTGTAATAGAAATAAAGTTGCAGAATAAGCTGCGACATATGCATATCCGAGGATTTAGCTTTTCGAATTTATCACAGGCAGCTCGAAAGCGAATTTCAAACACTGTATGTGCTTGCAGCAATCTGCTTACAGCATCTACGTGTTGTTATGGTTGCGTTTACATTTTACTTCTATCTTGATAATATAAGTTCGCTTGATAATATATTTAATTACATTAAGTTCTTAAAAACCTTATATATTGTTAGATTTTTACAAATTAAACATCATTCCGACTTGAAAGCAAATTTTATTCATCTCCCTATATTCACTTTGCATATTACCAAAATCACCTTCTGAAAATATTGACAACTCTAGAAATAAAACTATAAAAAGATGAATAAATTTGCCTGCCAGTATTTCTTTACTGTTGTCAATTCGACTCCTTTATCAATTCAAAAAGGTTGACTTCGTCACAATATGCTACCTGACGACGACAGGTTATAATTATTAAGATAATAGATTTATGTAGACGCTCCTTTATAAAAAACGCTCGCTTATAAACACGCTCGTTTATAGACACTCGTTTATAAAAACGCTTTTTTGACAGTTTGTCATAGCAGATGTATCTCAAATTATGTTTGTTGTAAACGAGCGTCTGTACCACCGAATGTTCTATAATCGAACGTTTAAAACGAGTGCGTTTATAGACGTGCGTTAGCAGCAGCGACAGCAGTATGTTTTATAAGCTTCCATTCCCTGAAAAATCTCTATAACTCTCTCACATTGCAACTGATCTACATGATTATTCAGGTGATTAGATACTGTGATAAATAATCATTGTAATAAAAATATTTAAAACGGGAAAATTAATTAAAAGTTTCTTAGATAATACTTGTTCAAAATTTTTAAATTCGACCTTCAATATTATGAATGGTGGTATTGTTTTAAGTTCCGACGAGAGATGAGACGGTGTCGGCGGTTTCTTTTGTCTATGTTCGATGCCTTGAATATTAAGCTTTAAATTACTTTATTTAGTAACTAGCTGTTTCCCCCGGCTTCGCAGGTAACAATTCTCATTTTTCACTCTGCATATAATGACTCAGAATTATATGTAACATGTGTCAAAAAAGTAGTTATTATCAGAACATGAAACATTACTATGGCAACCGATATTGTTAATGAATGTTTTATGTACACCTCAGGAATAGTTTTACTTTGGGGATAAAATAAGTACCCCGTGTGTACCCATAACAATGTGTGTGCAATATTTCAATATGATAGGTTGAGTCGTTCAAGAGTTAAAACGTGACTAACAAACATTCACATTGACTTTTATAATATTATTATTAGGATATTGACGAGCTTAAAGTGTTACAGTTGGAAGAGCCTAGATATAACACTGCGAGTTCTTAGTTCATTTCTCACAACCAATAAATGGAGTGATTCACGAGGTGGGTATTAGTATGATCATCTTCCTGCCCTTTTTCCACTATGTGGGGTCGGCAGAGTATGATAATAGTCCACATTATTTGTATCAATATACGAACAAAACCTCAAATATAATGTTAGACGTGTGGCACAAATTTAACATTAACCTGTCCGAAATGTAAACAACATTTTTTTTTCATCCAACCAACTTCTCGTTTACAGTACCGCCTTTATTCCTATTGTAACTCTTGAAGGCTTCCTGTGGATTATTCAAATGCAAATGGGTTGTAGCTGACCATGGCCCGCTGGGTTTGAAGACAAAATAATAACCCGTGACTACACTGCGCCACCATATAAATAACGACTGTCGCTTTTGAAACAGCGACCGGACTTGTGAAGGCAACTTTCAACACCGAATTTATTATTATGCTGCTCTTACATTTCGTTTGCTTTAAACTTTATCTATTTTAATACAGTTTCTAGAGATCTATATCGGTTTTATAGTTAGGTAGCAAGATTTTAAATTTAAATGTATATCCTTATTCGAAATTTTGGACTTTTTCAATTTCTTAATGTTAGTACGAACCATCAAATACTGCAAGTCACTAGCTTGAATAACCCCGTGCCTATGTACAAAAAATATAAATTAAAAGTAAACATGCCATAGTATGAGATACTTTTTTGTTTTTCAATATTTTATTTTTGAATGACCTGTTTTTTTCCTACTCTACATTAGTTGTTTAGAAATTATTTCAAACATGCATATCGCAACGGGAATATAATTATGTAGTAAATGAGTTTTTTTTTCAATTAATAAAGTCGAGAAATAGCGCAATACATCAGATTGGTTGAGTTTCGACTGCGAAGTATAAATCAAACAAATTGTTTCACTTGCACGTGAAATGTTATAAACGCGTCTGAAAATTCCATTAGTTGCAGAAAATGCATTTGCTATGAAAATTTAATTACGCCTGACGATGTGAACGGAATAAATTTATTTGCTGGAGTCAGCGATATTCGCGATGTTTTAACATTTTTCATTTAAATATGAAGAGAAAAGGCAATTAAGAGAAATATTTTCTTTTATATGTGCATTACGGCAATTTTTGTGAGATTCGTACAGTTTCTTTTACATTAGGTTATTTAAGTGCCGCCAGATGTTTAAGGCTGTTTACTTGGCTCAGATAAGCCTCGTTAAGACCTAGATGAAATGATATCGACTACATTATTAGCATACTAAAAAAGGTACCCTTAACATGAGCATGTATGCGTAGAAGTAGTAAGTGTGCCAGGACCGTGCCAAATGGACATCCAAAATCTTGGCGTGCTCTACGGGCGTCTGTACTTATTTAAAATACCACGTAAAGCACCTCCTAAAATAAACGTTTTGAAGTCAAAACTTCTTTAGCCGCGTTAAGCTAGGTTCACACGGCATTGTCTTGCACCTTTTTTTTCAGTAGACGTCTTAACGAATAAATAGCGCCATATACATTGTACATAGAACCGTTCCCACGATGTTAATACTGCAAAAACCGCACGCAGGGTTCCGTAACATTATCGAGCAAAAACGAGCAAAAAAATCGCGTTTGTGAGTCCCCTTACATATTTATTCTTCTGTTTTTTTTTTGTATTTGTTGTTATACCGGCAAGAGAAATACATCCGTGAAATTTCCAACTCTCTATGTATCACGGTTCATGAGATACAGCCTGTTGACAGACGGACAGCGGAGGCTTAGTAATAGGGTTCCCGTTTCAACCTTTTGGGTACGGAACCCTAAAAATCGTATACCGTTTATACATTTAGACAGCCTTAGACGATATTATGGGAAAATGTTATAGTTTCGCGTGAACAACATGCGCAACATGTGTCAGCAACACACGGCAGCAGCATGCTTATATGAATTTTGAACAGTTTTGACGAATCTTTTTTGTTTATTTATATAAAATTTTATTATTTCTGTTCAATTTTTATTTATTTTTGAACTATTGTCGCGTCTTCCCAACTCTCTTGAGTTTTCACTTCTAACGGCAGTCTGATGTCAATAAATCTCTAATATGAAAAACGCAGTCAGTCTGTGTTTTTTTTATAAAGCTACACATACATTAGAGTTTTCATATCTAAGTACACTACTCTATCTTTGAGGCTCGCTGTAACTCGATCTAATAGATAAAGCGACGTCCCAGCTTCAGACAGCACAATTTATGTGCCGAACTTTTTTAATGTGATTGCATTGAACACAAAGCACGGGTTCAAATTTTTATTTGCCAAGAAACAATTCGATTGATAAATGACGGTTAGAATTAATTCACATGATTTGTTTGCTCTGTAATATTTATTGACAGTGTCGAAATTGAAAAATTGAATTGTCATAAAACTGTTTTAGTTTGGTAAATTTCAAAATAACAAATTGCTTTATTAATTAGAAATGTTGTCATTTTATGTATCCCTGGCACTTTTTATCACGAAAAAATCCAAGGTTTCTAGCACAATTAAACGATGTTTGATTATCTGGATGAAATGTTGCACAAAGGTAGATATACAGATACCGACGAAGTCGCGGGTTGCAGCTAGTGTTTTATACGATTGTATTTAAGGTAAAACATAAGGTTTTACAAATATATAAAAATCAGTATGAACTTTCATATATCAAATGCGTTAAACATTTAATACAATATCTCAGGCTGACGTCAAGTAAATAGCTTACCTCAATGTTTTAAAATGGATTGAGGTAACCTTTTCGTTACCTCTGAACCAACATCCATTAGTCGTATTACAAATTCGAACATTATTCGATCTACCTTAGCAAGAGCTACGGAATTTACTATGTTACAAATAACTGTATGTTATTTAAGAGTTATATCTACGTAAATAAAAATATATTTCTCAATGTATGTCTGCACATAACTTCACAACGATTTGACCTATTTAACTTATTCTTTTTTGTTGTGTTTGCAACTTTCAGTTGGAAAATCAGATTAAATACAAAAAAAATCACCGTCATATACACTCGTCTTTTCACTGGCAATTGTAACCACAGGTTGCGACATGAAAAAAGAAAAATGTAACAGTCGCAGAGCTCGCAATAACATCTGTTGCACGAATGGGCCGACTCGACCGGTGAAACGACCACCTCACAGAAGACATGCGTGAAGTAGAAGTATTCTGTGTTTTGTCTGATGAGTGAGGTGCCGGATGCCTAAATCTGCTCCTCTTCCTCTTCTCATCCTTTTCTAATTAGGAATGGCTGGGAAGGGAAAGAGAAGTTGAAGAGGGAGAGAATGGCTACGAAAATTATTTTTTCAATCGTATCTCTACTAGCTAAATTTGTCAAAAATTATTTATACATGAAATCTTAAATTAACCTGAAAGCGAAAAATAAAAATTCAACACATTTTTGTCAAACTGCAAAATTCAAACAAACAAAATAAAGATGAAATATATTTCCAAAGAAACAGAACGGGTAACAAATCAGTGCCCGCTACCTCCTGAATTATTCATCCGACACACGGCCAATAATGAAAGGTGAATATGATTTTTCTTTTATATAAAGGTACGCGGTTGAATAGCTCGAATTGCCTGCGATCGACTGATAATAATTCACCGATTGTTCCCGGTTACCCGGATACTGAAAACAAATGAACAATCCACCCGGTCATGTTATTTTACTGACGAAAAACATATTAATTCATATTCAAATCCGAAAATATTTATTTCAATTAGTCTATCTGAAATGTGTTTTAAATTTCAATGCTAATACACTCTGAAGAACATACATTTTTATTTACCTAAAATACTTAATCTCGGCAGCCTTCTTTTTAATAGCATACATTTAATAACGAATCAAAGAGAAATAAACAAAAAACTATTTTGTATACGCCAATAAACATCACGACAATGACATGACATGGTTATAAAAAATACAATTTCGCTACAGAATCCCCGCGAACGTAAAATGAAGTAATGACGAAACGACGATGATGAAAAAGACGGAATACGAAGTAAGGATCTGGGAGATTATATGCTTGTTATTACTACAGATCTCGAATACTTGGCTATTCATGAATCATTGCAAGCGAAACAATAACTTTGTGTATATTTTTTAGCTAGCAAAATTGAGTCTATGTTCAAGAACGTCTAAATTAAAGCTAACCAAGTCTGGACGATAATTATTAATGCGTTTATATACCGTATTAAAATGAAAGAGCTATTTAGAGCTGTAGCCCAAGCATATTTTTTTTATCTTTTAATAAGTTACGCAATATAAGGAACACTTGATTAAGATTTGCTCACATTAAATCGATAGAAGCATGGCATGTGAATGAAAAAATAGAGTAATTTGTCTACAAGTTTTTCAATAAGAACCGGTCAGAGCATGATCGTAAATACGACGAAACTTCGCCAACACAACAACGTTCGAACAACATCCAAACATTTAATTATTTTTTGTAAATGTGAAAACTTAGAAGGCCTTAAGGAAAAGTTATGTTAGAGTAATTTACCTGAAATGTACTGATTTATTTTAGGTATTTTATTAGTTATCATTAATGATGTGTCATTGTTTAGCAAAGTTGACACCTAATACCTAGTTGTATAAAAAGTAAATTGCAGTTTCATTTCAGCAAGCGTTCTCTTGGTGACCGCAGTGTGTTCAATATATAAGCAGCAGAATTCAACTTACCATCCCCTATCATATTCAAGGTATCTTTTGATTTCATGAAGAATTTACTATTTGAATGATTCTATGAAATAAGTTAATGAAAGCATTTCAAGTATATAAAAATTATTAAAATGTTCGTGAGCCATTATTAACTAAATAATTAATTATATTAAATGGCTTACTTTACGATAGCGTACTTCGGTGTAGGTCCAGACAAGTTTCGTACTTATCGGACGTCCTTCTTCATTATGAGCGGGCTTAGTTCGCGGTCGCAACCCACCTTGCATAGACGGTCGGTTGTCAGTACCTACACCGAAGTACGCGCACGTGAGTTATTTTGTAAGCTTGTTTGATCAGTGAACAGCAATACTCACGGCTAAACAAAGTATTGATCTTTTTTATGGAAGAAGGAAAAAAACAAGTAAGCTGTTCACC
>JWHW01010104.1:221448-232120 GCA_000931545.1 Papilio glaucus
CGGACGCTCAAGTGGATGCTGGAGCGTGAACAGAGCATGCAATTTAAACTTGTACTGAACATGTTCCTTATAACGAATAACAACGCACACGTTAAAACATTGTTGCCACATTAATATCAAAAGCAGAATAATATATATAATTTTTCAAGGTTCCCTTTTTTATTCACTGGACGGATATCGGTTGACCAGATATTGTGTATATCTGGTCACCCGATTGCTCGTTTGACTCCTTCTGCTATTAAAATGAATGGTTATATGAAAGGGGTACCCGAAATAGTTATACACCTTTCATACTGTTTACGGACAACCATTGACTTGTAATATAATGCATCTTAACATCTCAGATTTAATCCTAGTCCTTTTCCAATTAGGATAGAATGGAAAAGGATTTGACGGGGGAGGAGAAAGATATTAAAAGAAAATATTCTTTGTTTATCTGCGTATCAGCTTTTCTGTCCATTAAAGGTAGGCAACATACAGCCGCTCGTTACCTCATTGCAGATGCCTGCTCGTTTGCCTTTAAAATTATACTTTATCTATAATATAAAAATAAGTCGGGTTTTCCTTCCTGACGCTATAACTCCAGAACGCACGAACCGATTTCCAGGGTTTTGCATTCGTTGGAAAGGTCTCGGGCTCCGTGAGGTTTATAGCAAAGAAAATTGGAGGAGAAAAGCAGGAAAATAGGGAAAATTATTTTTCACATACAGCGCTATCTCTGAAATTATGTCAATTTAAAGAACCATGTCAAACATTTTTTCGATAAAAATGCTATAAAATAGAGTCCTATCATATAGATTACTATAAATTAGAGTACTAAGTATGTAATATCATTTCGTTTAGGTAAAATTGCAGGGCGGATGAAACCGCTGGGCACAGCTAGTATAATATAAATATAGAATAAAATTAATCTTACATAACATAATTTAACAATTTAAATTGAGAAGTAATTAAAACAGATTACTGCAAATACTTTGAAATTAATGACTATAGTGATAAGGTTTTCGTTTCCATTTTTCTGCTTTGTGCTTTAAAGTTTATTAATCCGTAAATTCTGCTTAACTGACTGGATCCTCTTAAAACATAAATTAAGATTTAGCGTTATATAAAGCAGCGCTAAGCGTAGTGAAACAGTTTTAAATGCTTCCTTATTCAATGACAATTTTACTGTATTTTTACTTTGGAAACATTTAATTTGGTTTTCAGAATGCAACTGCGAGGCAATTACAATTTTTTTGTGACTGTCTTGTCGCTGTTTGCCTTAAAGCAGCTGAATTTGAATAACAGTTTCTGGCGGTATTTATCAGGATTATTAATCAATGAAGAGTAGGTGAGCAGTACAAACTTGTTCTGTTTTCATCAGAGGTAAAACAATTCTTTTAAAACTTCAACCAGCCATGTGCATATTGCAAATACTGTAGCACTGAAACCTTTTGCAAAAGTCCGACCGAAGGTTTCTCCGTAAAATCGAATCCACGAATGAAATTTACGACACAAATTTGTCGAACTCTCGCCGGAAAGCTAACACGGACGTTAGATTAAAGTTTATATTTCCTGTTGTTGGCGCTGTAAGTCGCTTACTTAAGTTATTGGACGCTTGAAACTTGCTTTGACTTGTTGAATTATTTAACTACCTCCGCTGGACATCCTGTACGCAAGAATATCGATTTTGATGAGTCAACATAATAAGTGGGGATGGAAAATAACCCTTGCAGCCTAAACATGTAAGAAGAAATTACCTATTCTGCTTGTGTAAACAATAATAAATTCTTTAACATTATAAATAGCATCCGTGGTACAGCTTTTACGAATTAACACAAAAAATATCAGTTTACCTTATAATTGGATAAATACCATGTGACCTTACATCGTATGTTGATTGTAGAAGTGAAAACTTCTTCAGGCGCGTTTGGTAACTTTGGGAAAAGGAAAAAGCACTGAACCCGCGTGACCAATACGTTAAATTTTTTTACTAAAACCATGCACAGCAAACCACAGATTGGAACAAGTTGCATTCAAGTAAGGCTGGCTAGCGCTTATTATGTCTTGACTACATTAACACTTACATAGGATTGTGGTCGACCACTATTTTATTGATTGTCCAAAGAAGACATGAATTAAGGGCTTAATAGCATTGAAACTGAAGGGAAATGTTCTGAAAAAGCTCGTAAGCTTTATTTAAGCAATCAATAAACTCTATATCCCCTTTAAATAGCCTACAAATCGAATGGTATTTTTTCCTCTTGTTTGCGCACTGTACATGCCGTGCCCGTGCTACGTGTTCTTTTGAACCTTTTAGTGTTAAGCCTCCGTCTATGTCTCTGCATAAAGTGAGAAGATAAACATTTGAGTGTGTTCAAACCGAACGAAAAGCAAGTGGAAACACTATTAAATTGACAAAGTGTATTTATAAATAATTATTAAAAAATATAAACTTCAAATATGTCTGATCATCCAACTTTTTAACGGTGTTAGATCCCGCAACAACATCTGATGGACGAATGGGCCAGCTCGAGCTCGACATGATATACCACGACCTCACAAAAGACAGGCGTGAAGTAGTTCAGCATTTCGTCTGATGAGTGAGGTGCCGGGGGCCTAATTGTACTCCTCTTCCCCTTCCCATCCGTTTCTAATAAGGAAAGGGCGGGAAGAGAATCCTACTCGTATTTGACCGGGGAAATAAATAGGAAAAAGAAATGCCATTTTTTATTTGTCCTCTGTCCATTAAAGCTAGGCAATGCAATGCATCTGTAACTCATTTGCTTGTTGCAGATACCTGTAGATGGCAGTCCCATAAACTCGGGTGAACCGCTGGCTCGTTGGCCACCAACTATTATAAAGTAAATCTCAAAAAATTGCTAAAATATTGCTAGTTATGTGTGTTCTTTGTTTTTCATTTGTATCGCCCACAGAATGTAACGTACTATTCATATTCATGTTCTTTGGGAAGATTACTTCGATGGCGATCCACGAATGTAGCGGTTGAGGCCGTAAAAACCTGTATTATTCTGTGCTAAGCCTAATTAAAGGTAAAACGTAAGGAAGACAACGTAATTATACCCTGACTTTGCTAAAACAACCTAGCTTTGCTACAGGGTAACTTTAAGATGTCGTTATACCTTCTCTTATGATCAGGCTGATTAAGATCTGACAAGTGATATTAGTTCCAAACGAACTTGGATCTGACAAGTGATATTGGTTGGACAACGTTATATAAACGTTGTAATTTATGTGAGATTATTGTCTAAAACACGACACATTACCATGCGACTGATATTGTAAATAAAGGTTTCATGTACCTCGGGAACGGTTTTATTTTCTGGATATAAGGTAAGTACCCCATATTATTATTTGCACACCGGACAACGTGTGTTAAAAATTTCTTGATAATCTGTACAGTCGTTACTGTGGTAAGGGGTATATTATGCGGAAGGATGAAGGAAAATAGCGAATGAAGTAATAAAAATGATGATACAAGAGAAGAGGGAGACCAAAGGAAGTATGGAAGGATTGCATGAACATGATATGTGTAAGAAGGGTGTGAATTCATACATAACGGCTGATAAAGGGATATGGAACAGAACATACTATGCCGACCCTACATAGATCGGAAAAGGAAGATGATATAATATATAGTTAGGTTGAATTAATAGCTAGCCTGTTTTTTATTCAATTATTTTAACTGAATAATAAATTTATTATGACGTTGCAGTGTTGATATATTTTTATTATTTTTCACAGAAAATATTCCGAGCCTTCTTTGTGGAATGTGATGATAGCAAAAGCATGGAACATGAAATAAAGCTAAGATTTTAATTAGCTGCAAAATATTGCAGCAAAAATTCTCAACCATTAATAAAATTAAAGAAGCAACATTGAAGACCAGACATTTTACCTTGTTAACGGTTTCCATTATATAAGGTTCCTTTAATTACTAAGTTTTATTCAATAAATCTTAAGATTTATTGAAAAGAACGTGAAGCGTGCGTACTTGGAACGGTCGAGTGGCCGACGCCAAGTCAACCGTCCCAGGGATCGCTGGAAAGATGAGGCTGAAAAGGACTTGCTCGAGCTTAAGGTTCTAGACTGGCGAGAGATGGCACAGGACCGAGAAAAGTGAGGCTCTTATTGTCGTAGGCCAAGGCCCACTTTGGGTCACTGCGTAACTGTCAGTTAGTTCAGAATTAATTAGGCGTTTGCGAAAAAACTCGCATCAAAGGTGGAGTAGACATTTAATTCGTCTATTTTCCGTCATGCTTGCAAAAGTTTGTCAACAGTACATCTCTACTTCCTAAAAGGATAAACAAGTTCTATTAAAATAAGTAAGGTAAGGTTTTGAAATGGGTATTAAAATACTGATCTAGACGAGAAAAGATTGTTGTTTTTGAAACGAGGAAAAAGATTATTAAGTGAATTTACTATTATTTCTTTTGAACGTTCCAACTAAGCCTAAAGTTTGTCCTATTATATGATTCAAATTGTAGGAAAATAATATATAAGATTTAAATTATATATATTAATTTTCTATTATTATATTCACATATTTTTTCTGCATATAAGTCTAAGGCGGCAAATGAACGCGAATCGCATCACCTAATATTTTAGTGACCAACAACATCTATCATAAGAGTAACGTGTGCTTTACTTGCAAGGCCTACGTAAGACCTACGTAAGGGCTTGCGAGCAAGGCACTGACGGATAGCGAATTGGAGTAAACGGAAGGGAGAGGAGAGGGAGGTGTTGAAACGAGAGGGGACGGAGCATGCGCCATAGTCAGACGGAATACATAAACATAAATGTTTACAGATACCAATGATATTTTATACTACACATATGTTATACGCATACAAAATCACCGGTCAAATTTTCTTTCAAAGTGACCCCAACATTCACTCATATCGAATGGGTAAGAAGGATAGCGTAAATAAAATAATAAGAAAAAAGAGTACAACTAGTGTTTGTCACGTAAATGTAGAAACATGACGTGTGCTAAAGTATGTACGTCCCAATTCGGACGTTTTCGAGTCTTCACTTTTCTGACATATCTGCTACATTTTATTGTATTATATTGTTGACAGATACAAAAATATTTATTTTTGTTAACACTATGTCACGGCACGATTGTGAACATCCTCAAGTATATTATAAACTATCAACTATATAAAATGTGAACTGAAGGATTTATACACAATTTGTCGTGTCATTTCTCAATTCAATTTTTGTGGTGTATTTTGAAATGACATTTTGTTTGTACGTATCTTCATAAGTAAATTCATAGTTTCCTTTCTCTAGTTAGTCCTTTCTCTGAATAGTCGAGGTTGATTGCTGTTACAACTAACTATCGGGGAGCTGGGCTGGCTGGTGTGATCCATGTCTCGCCCACACGCAAAATACGCGCTAGTCGTGGAGTTGCGGAAGTTAAGCCCTTGCAACTCCTACTACAACTACAACTAACTAAACCAAAATGCGTGCATAAAACGGACCGTTTTTCTGCTATTTCACAGAAATGATATATTCTGAGCTCAATCAAATTTGGACTTTATTGTAAAAGTTTAATTTTCTTGATTATATATTTATTTTCAACTATTGTATAGCCTGTTTTGAGTTTTAACTTCTGTCGGCAGTCTTTATATTTTTTTCTTTTTTATGGAACAAGGTGGCAAACGAGCAAGCGGATTACCTAATGTTAAGTGAGCGCTACCCATAGACATCCACAACAAACAAATGTGTTGCAAATGCGTTGCCTACCTTTAATGGACAGGAATAAGGATATTTCCTTTTCCCCATTAACCTCCTCCCCGTCCAATTCTCTTCCAGTTTCCATCCTATCCTTATGAGGAAAGGGTGGGAAGGGAAAGAGTACTGAAATTAGGCTTCCGGCACCTCACTCATCAGACGACACGCAGTGTACTTCTACTTCACGCCTGTTTTCTGTGAGGTCATGGTATTTCACCGGTAGAGCCGGCCCATTCGTGCAACAGATGTTGTTGCGGGCTCTACCACTGTTGTGTTTTGTTTTTCTTCCAAGGGGAGGGAAGATGGGGCCCTTAACAATTGTTGGTCACCTCTGTGACAATCAGTTGTCATCAACTCATCAGCTATATATTATTACAAATTTATAATTAAAAAAATGTTAAATACTTGAAATTAATAAGATGTTAATGTCTTGTATTACGCCGATCACATATCCTATAAGACGTGCCCTTGGTCTTGTGCTCATCGCTTACCCGAAGTAAATTATACATGAAGCGAGAAGGACTACGTGACCAGAGACTTATCTTTTATTTACGTCGTAGGGTTCGTATTTATAATGTAACTAGCTGTTCCCGCGACTACGTCCGCGTATATATAACATTCGTCCGCGTCCAATGAAACATGTTTTTCTTATTTCAATTTTTTTTTAACTTTATTTTCATTTAATCGTAGCCATTCTCTTCCAAAAATTACTCTCAAAAGAGAATATTCTCATATACATACTTTTTTCGTGGTGTTTTTTGCTGTTCAGTTTTAAAGTTTGCTCTAATACGATTGATAGATACAGACATACATATTCACTTACATATCATATTATACTACATATACACTTACATATTATACATATTAATATACCCTCATACTTCTATTGTAGTGTTCTTGGACTGCTTCTTTATATTTGTTTTATTATATTAACTTGTTACACATAATCTAAAGGCTCACGCTCGGGGGGACGATGACAGGTAGTGTATGAGGAGGCTTCCAGGTATTTCATTACGTCATACAAATATTCACATATTAATATACTCACGTTTGTGAATATCCTCATATTAACTTATTTACATACTTACATATCTGCATATTTACATACCCACATAGTCCTATACTAACGCACTGACATATTCACGTATCCAAATATTCAATATAGAACATTTATTCACATATCCATAATAAAAACATTTTTATAAGACGTTCAATTCTAAGAACTTTACTAAAAGTTCCCCGTGGTTCGATTGTATTTCACCTTTAGCCTATCGATTTAAGCCTAGTTATAAATATATAAAGTTTAAAAGTTTCCTTCAGAGTTCGTGCAGAATAGATTGCCGTAGCGCAGGAGTGCACCGCTGGCACGCAACGTATGAACATCGTGATTTAGTAGCAATAACTAAAGCATAACACAAAATAACGTTATATTATGTTAAGTCATAAATATATGTCAATCGTATACTTTTAGTAACTGAGTTAAATCTAGTAATGTAGTTACGTCCTATTGCTAAATATTGTAATATGTTATTTCGTAACCATTCGTTCTAATCTTTAGCTCCAGACATTTTATTATAATTTTAGCACGATAGGTATTCCTGGTAAAATAACAGTGTTGAACTTTAACGCCTTTTGTGTTAGCATAATAGAGTCGCCGACTTCATAATTAACTATTGTATTTGGTAATTCTGCTTTAAATTTAATTGCATGTATAATTTTATGCAAAGATATGATAGTAATAAAATTATGCTGTAATATAAATTTATTTCATAATTAAATGCGATCCAGGATTTCGATATATATAAAACACTCCTTACCTCAACCATTCCATATTACGTGTCGTGGGCTCAATAATTGCTATCCTATACACTTTAGTGCTTGCAAGCCGAAAAAGGTACCTTCTTTACGCATGCCACTTGAGGCATCGTCCTTAAGTCGTATTCCTCATGTTTGAGGGTCGTGACCACCTCCATCCATGACCTTCGTCCTGAAGATGTTTCGCCATGTAGCTCTATCCCCGGCCACTCGGAGAGCATCGTAGATAGAGGAGTCTAGGATCTGGTCAGACCAACGCATCGGGCTACAGCCCCGCGGCCCATTTCCTTCCACTTTGCCAGTGACCACTAATTATGCAAGATCTCCGTCTTTGGCATCAGGCATCTGAGGCATCATAATAATTATAATTATCTGGTTACATTAGACGTCTAATGTTAAACGTAGATCGATCCTTTGTCACCCTCGTCTCGCAGTCACGCGCAACCTTCACAGGATCATAGGTCCATCTTGTGGGAGGCCTACTTACATTAAGTCTTTGAGTACGCCACCACCACTCCAAAACCTTTTGACATAATCGGCGGCCTGTCTTTAAGCAGTGTATCCTTTGCTCCTCGTACATTTTCTATTACACTATTTATAACTTGGATTTAAAAGCTTTTCATTAGTTATAACAACACTTAAAAGTAAAGCCAGCGATGTTATTGCATCAATAAGCGATGGGAGTACATCATAAAAATCAGCTATGTACTTTCTTCTGGTAAGCTAGTAAGGAAGTTGGGTCTTCGTCCTCTATGCGAAGACCCAACTTCTTTCACACTCTCTCGCAATGACATTACTTATACATTCTTCCATTTCTTACATTAATAACAAGCAACAGCAATACAACTCTTGTCGTTGCAGCAAATATAGATAGGTATAGTCATTTATCAAATAAACTTTTTGTTCTTAATTTTTATTCTTTTATATAAAAATATCCACTAGCAATATATAGCCACTATCATATTGCACGCGCGATGGGGTAACTGTTGATACCTATGCCTACATTCATGTATTTCATACCTTTACCAGTCATCGTCATCTCCCTGCCCTTTTCCCACTCTTGTGAGGTCAGCACAGTATCATTGTAGTCCATACTGTATAAGTTTTGGCTATAGTTTTTACGACCGGCCGCCTGCCTGACGCCAACCCTCCTTGGGAATAAGTGGTTGTACATACATATGTCTTGTTTTGTCAGTGTGATCAAAGACAATTTCGTCGCCGAGATAGTCAAATGTAGCGAGGACTATTATTGATCGGGCGCATTCCTTCTCTAGCTAGCTCTAGTTCTTCTTTAGCTGATCGGCATACATCTTCTGTGATTATAATCCTGTTCTAATTTTCATCCCCGTAGAACGAACGCCCTCTTCCGTCTACATGGAATTCCACCAGTATCTTTTCTGTGTCTGAATACATCCGAGTTTACTCTATTTGGAACAATCGAATTCTGGTGAGAAGGCAGCATGCGGTAGACATTCAACATAACATTTACATCACATGTCACAGTCTTTGTCAATAAATGAGCGATTTGATAATGCACAGACGCACACCGCTTTTAGAAGCCCTCTTGTTGATACGTAACAAATTTAGATTTTTTTCTTAGATGTTTGTATAATATTAACATACTAAAAATATAAAAGAATACATCCTACGAAATAAATAAATTCGAAAAAAATTTAGATACGTCTGTTTATGACAAACTGTCAAACTAACCTTTACCAGTGTACACAGTTTCGCAATAAATGAATTTATTATTTAAAAAAAAAATTGAAACTGTATAAAAAGTAATTAAAACTTCACTAACGCGCTATCAAATCAATTTTGAGTAAAAAACCAGGAAAAATTGTCCGCGTGTAAATTCACGGGCCATTTGTGTAGTTAACAGCTCTGGCTACTGGCTTGTGATGCAATAATATTTACATGTCGCCATTACTTTTATTGTTTTACGAGTGCGCCAAGTGTTTCCGGCTTCGCAATGAAACTGTGCGAACACCAACGTAACATAACGACTTCGTTTTGTTAGCTGTTTATACATTGGACATTATTATTGTTAAACGAAACCTTAATTCAGGTACAACAGATCAGATCTAAACGCCCAAAGTGATTGCGTTTTGTTAAATACGTCTTGAGTGAGATTTGAGCCTTTGAAGATGATGCAAAGACTATGGAACTAAAATAAGGAAGCGCTTTGAATCATCGTTCACCGTGCGTACGGCAAAGTATTGGAACAAGTTACCAGCGGCACTGTTTCCATCCAATTATAACGCAACATTGTTACTAGTGCGTACCATCTTCCGACCAGATCACCACTTAACATCAGGTGGGATCGTGGTCAATCGCTAGTTTATTCTATATAAAAAAAGTTGCAAAAATTTAAGATACAATACAACGACAGTATGTTTAGTATCTACAACTAATTGGTTACCCTTGGTTTTCCTTGGTAACGGACCACTACCTAAAGTTAAGGGGAATTCTGGTGGATAGATGGAACGCACTAATTTAGCTATATATTCACTTTTATCTTGAATGTACCCACGTTGTAATTAGACCGGAATACTGACGCTGGCAACATTTTCCAATCCTTCGATGTACGTATGTACAAAGAAAAGGAAAGAAAAGACAGATAGGAACAGTTAAAGATGTTACGTTATGTCACACACTACTTGATTTCTCAAAATAAGTTAATATTCATATTACCGACATTGCACTTAAATTGTTAAATAATTCAATAGTTCAAACTACTCTTGATAGCTTCAAGAGTTTCTTCAATGAAGTTCTTATTGAGCCTACATCGAATGCTTTGAACTATTCTCGAACACTTTCAAACTTTTTACAGAATTATTTAATAGCCTCAATCCGATCTACATATTTTATCGCTATGCACTTTATTGCAATGTAAAGCGCCAAAGTTTTATACACGAATAAAAATGAGTAAATACGCATATAACTCTGTCGTGTGAATGTTGATTGTGTTATACGCATAGATTTACTTACATCTAGATACCGTGTTCCATACAAATTCAACATTAAAAAATCGAACATCGATTTCCTTTAGTGGTGCAAAATAAAAAAAAAAAAAATATGCGGTCACGCCCGTCACCCAGAGGGATAGGCATAGATT
>JWHW01010104.1:235713-246033 GCA_000931545.1 Papilio glaucus
ACTGTGATTCTGCATGCATTAGATCGTAGCAGTAATAATAATTGAAAATAGGAAGGTGCTTCGCCAGCACCTTTGACACTGGGACGTCTGACACTTCAATCCCCCTCGTGTGAGCACTGTAAAGTACTTTAAACGTCGGGAACAAATAAATATTATATTAATATTTGTAATCTTATTTTTTTAGGTTCTTGGTTGTACGTTTTGTGTATTTATGTTTAACATTATTTGTTCTTTCTTTCCTTTACATTACTCTTCAAATTTTATTAGTGTAATTAGTAGAATTTTAGTGACATATTCAATATAATTAAATATTTCCAGTGCGATGAGTTCTACGTAAAGTTGAACGCACCGGATGAACTTTAGGACCGGGGGTGTCTGCAAATAGGAACTGAAAATAGCACAATACGTTATCTTTGTTGTTAAATATTGGGTATATAAATTCACATATTAAACTATCCATTGTTCGCGACTTTGCTGACATTAAATTATTGCTTCTATTCAGTTCTATGCTTAAAGTATATAATATTTTTAACTAAAAAATATCACAATACGTTATCTTTGTTGTTAAATACTGGGTATATAAATTCACATATAAAACTATCCATTGTTCGCAACTTTGTTGATATTAAATTATTGCTTCTATTCAGTTGTATGCTTAAATTATATAATATGTTCAACTAGGAAATAGCACAATAAGTTTTCTTTGTTGTTAAATATTGCGTATATAAATTTACATATTTAACTATCCATCGCTCGTAACTTTGTTGTAACATCGTAACATCAAACAAAAAACTTATTACCATTCGTTATTTTACAACTTATATTCGAGTTTACATTTTTTTTTATACTTCTGTGTAATTTTAAGACAAACAAAAAAAATTACATGACACTTCAAATAATAATCAGCTACGGATCATATAACATTTAGAAATGGGTAATTAACATTATCAAATTGGTATTTCCAGTGAACTAAATGGACAACGCAGTTATAATTCATCTTCGTTATAAATACTTTAATAAACGATCTCCATTGTTTAATCTTTCATCATTTTTTGCCGCGCAGCACTTAAACATTCAAAGGAAAGTTTATGAACCATAAAATCATTTTACATCATATAAGCGGTACGGAAGGGATTCATCCTACATTTTACATCTTTGCAATTTCATCTGAAGATGAATTTTCGGTTACATGTTTTATGGCGATCGCTACACACTGCCGCAGCGTTTAGCAATTATAAAAATACAAGGAAGAAACCAATTCATTTTCGTCCGCTGCAATTAGTCTCTCTACAACTTTTTAGGCCCTAGAAAAGTAAATAAGTAAACTCCTTTCTCTATTTATTCTATTGACGCAGAGACAGCAATCGGCATCTTAGTTTCTTACATTAGTAAAAATATGATATCAAGTCTGTGACGCCATGAGACGCAATCACAGAAATCCAGACTCTAGAAAAATTAATTGCGATTTTAAAAAAATCAGTTTACTTTTGTATTTTTTTTAGATGCACTCATCTTTTCAAATCTTAAGTTTGATTTTTTAAACACACTATTTTGTATAAATCGATTTGAATCTAGTAAAAATAAGTGAAGTGAAAATAAAATAGCAAATGTCTCCTTCGTTAGAAATAGAATGTACGTTTTTATAAAAATCCGTTTATGCTTTCGAATCTAAGAATCTGTGTGTATATTGATAGAAAGCTTAAGATTAAAATAAAACCATTCACTTCCGTGACCCGAAGGATTAGACAAACATTTTCCTTTGAGTTCCTATTCGGTTCGGTCTTAGTACACAATTTCCCCTCCTTCCACATCTGTCGTTATATTGAATCACCCATATTCTGCAATCCTTGGCAGCCATACAAATGTGGTAAGGGCGCGGGAATCTTACTAAACATTCTTATTCTATTCTTAGACGTAAGAGTGTTTCATAAAGCCTTGTATTCATCATTAGAGATATATGTAATAAATGTAAGCATGGCTGCTGAGGCCGAAAGGTCGAAGCGACGTAGGTAGGCCTCAAATGGACCGACGATCTGGTTAAGGTTGCGGGAGTCTACGTACCGCAGTGGGCGACTATCAGCTGAAAGAATAAATAAGGAAGGTAATACGCGTGCACAGTAACATAACATTCACGTGTAATACAACGCCTCCGGACACTCACCTTCCTGCCTGCGCTATTGTTCCTGCAGCGAGTGACGAAGTTTAACTACGTTTGTTAGTCTCGATTTTTTTTTATTGCACTGTACAAGCACGCCTATGTGTTCTCATTAAACTCAGGTCACATGTTTGTATAACAGTAATCGGTTCGTTCGACTGACTCTGTAGCGACTATAGTCTATGCGGACTATTCATATTATTATTAATTAGAATTTACTAGACGCCATATTATTTTGTTAGCTACGCAGCTTTTATTTTAAAAAGAACTAGAAAAAAAGATAAACGTGAAGAAATATTTTTTAGAACTTGCAAAGACGATAGCCGGTGAAGGTTTCTGTAGGAATTATTTGTTCATGAACTCTAAAAGTTTCACGCTTCTCGTTATTCTTATTGCGTTTTGTAGACCTCTTACTTTGAGTACTTTCATTTCGTCTGCTTATTTCATTTATTTGTAGTTAGTATGATACAATTTTATATTGTTCCAGACACGTCAAGAACAATAATTGACGAGTATATATGCAGAAATGTATGTGTAAAAGAAGAGAAATAGCACTATGTTGTACATTTCGGGAACGGGTATATAAAGCTGCGATTTCTTAACTGTATTTACTATGTTTTGGCTATGTGAACCGACCCGCTCACATTAGGTTAGTGTTAGTTGGATTGGAACATAGACCGAGCGAGCGAAGCGAGCTTGCCGCAGGAGCGGGCGGCGAGTGCCAAAATCGAAATTACGAAATTTATTTTTTAATTTTCCAACCATCTTCCAATCCAAACCCTCCTCCTTCCCTCCTCAAAAACATATAAAACTATACCGAAAGAGCTGTGCCAGCACTGTGCCAAATGCAAATTCGTAATCTCTGCCTACCCATCTGGGTTGCGGGCTTAAATGCTTATTTATATATGATATATTTTAAAATGTTTCTTAAAAATTCACCTATCAAAAATTTATTTTAACAACCAAATATCGTAAAGCGTTCTTGAAATTTATGGCAAGATGATATTGCAAAAGTTTAAAGCGTAAGATGATTTCCTTGTGCTCGCGTTAAAGTTAAAATTCGATTTTATAGTTCATAAAATTTCTTATAAAAATTTGATCAGAGCCTGGTGTGAATTTAAGCTCCGACGATGAAATAATAAAAAAACACGAACACGGAAGGTGAAGAGAATTGGACCGGTGACGTGACGGATGGGGAAAAGGAAACATCCTTTTTCACGTCTATTCCCGCCTCTGTCTATTAAAGGTAGGCAAAACATCTGGCCTAAGTGTCAATAAAAAAAATCCGAATTTCATAGAAAGCGTATGCTTATAATCCTAAAAAGCGAGGGGTTGAATAAAATAAATTATTCAACAAGGATGATTTTAAAATACTTTCCGCCAGCAATTATTATGTTTGATTACGTAATGTCTAGTGATTTTTTTGAATACAAGAAACAGAGAGGAAATCTTGTGTTCTGAATTGAAATTGAACACCTCTACACAAAACATTTGCAGTTCTTTGTCAACAACACAAATGTAAACCTGTGAGAATCTATTTATCTTCAAGCATGCCACATATTCTACTAGCTCTGATCATTTGTTAGTAGTAGTTGATTTAGCTAGCTTGTCAAGTATGTTCCTTAAATAAAATTGTACATTTGAATTGGGCTACATTTGTACCAGCTTTCATTAGATTCCATTGATTGCTTATAATGAATGTTGGTTTGTTAATGAGAGTGTAAAGTGCCTATTGAAGTATATGGTACATAGAAATGTCTTTACTATCTGTCTTATAATATTAAGAGCTTTTATGGGACATAAAGTCTGTCTTCAATGAATACGCGGAGTGTTCTTGCAGTTAAAATTTAACGCGCCTCTGAAGTAATAAACTTGTTCGTAGTCATTTCTAAGGTTAGGGAAAAGTGTATCAATTGTACGATTTAAATGTTTAATTTATTTTTGTATGTTTTGTTACTTTTTATCACCGAGCTGTCTGGATGGTGATGAAAGTGAATGTAGTATTAAATATTTACATGCACCGTTTTTTGGTATCAAAATTCGTTTACATGGAATCTCCTCACAATTTGTACTTGTTGATTTTGATTTAAGAATATTAAAATAAACCTGTAAATTTATAGAATCTAGATTTTCGAGTTAATATGAATTTCTTTTGTTCAGAATCAAAGTCGTTTGCTTATAGTTGTTTCCAAACATATAATTTTATTATTGATACGTTGAAATTATTAAATCTTAATATATAAAATTTCCATGTCACCATGTTGGCCTCCGAAAGGCTTACGAAACATCTGATGAGTGAGGAGGCCTAATTAGAGTCCTCTTCTCTTTCCTATCCTTTTCATCTAATTATGGTATTGGAAGGGAAAGAGGATTTGATGGGGGAGGGGATGGTAGGAAATATCCTTTTTCCTGTTTATCACCTCCTCTGTCCATTAAAGGTTAGCAACGAGTCCGCAACTCATTAGATTGTTGCAGATGCTTGTGAGCATCGTACAGATAATATGGTGCTGCTTGTTCGTTGGCCACCTTTTTCAATTAAAAAAACTGCAGGCTTTTACCTTATATTCTTCTGTTTTATAAAAAATTAAATATCTTTGTATTATAAGTAAGTTTCGTACATTCAGATATCAAAACGTTATATAAAATCGGCAAAAATGTAACTTATTTCATTATTGGAATATTTTATTTCAGTTCGTCGAAAATATTCGAAGAATTTGACGCTGCTGTCAAATATTGAGATCCACGAGCGAGGGAATGTTATAAAACTATTATATTGAAACATTTTTCAATCAATTATTAGAAAAGTTGGAAAGTTTAAACTAGTTGAAATTCATTAGTAAAATATTACGCATAATTTTGTCGCACTATTAGAGAATTTATCATACCATTCCTTGCAGAAATTGCAAGGGAATACCATCACGCTCCTTATTTACTACTTTCTTTTTTTATGGCAGAAGGTGGAAAACGAGCGAGCTCTCACTTAACATCAGGTGATCAACCTGATGTTAAGTGAGCACTACCCATAGACATCCGCAACAAGCAAATGTGTTGCAGATGCGTTACCTATCTTTCATTGACAGAGAAGGGCATGGACAGGAATCCTTATTCCTGTCCATATATTTCCTTTTTTTTCTTTCCTTCCGTTAACCCCCTCTCCGTCCAATCCTCTTCCCGTTCCCATCCTATCCTTATGAAGAAAGGGTGGGAAGTGGAAGAGGACTCAAATAGGCCTCCGGCACCTCACTCATCAGACGAAACGCAGAGGACTTCTACTTCACGCCTGTTTTCTGTGAGGTCGTGGTATTTCATAGGTCGAGCCAGCCATGCTCTAATGCGGGCTCTACCACTGTTAAAACTATTATATCTATTATTCAAAAATTACTATTTATTCAACACTTTATAGCTTAGTTTCATCCTAGTTAGTACAAGGTGCATCATATAGGTTAAAGTCACGGTTATTAAATGGGCATTATACATAATGCAAAAAATAGAGCCAAAACGAGAGGGCAATATGACAATAATAAATAATTATGCACTCACGCCCGTAACCCAGAGAAGTAGGCAGAGATCATGGATTTCCATTTGGCGCGATCCCGGCACACCTCTCTCGCTTCTTCTACATTCATACCTCTACGTACATCATACATGCTCGTCGGTTATAGGTGCTCCTTATATCGCCCTTTTTTAATAAGCCACTAATCTGATCGTACGACACATTCTGACTCCTCACTATTGTATCTATAGCATTTTATTTCCCCCATTCACTCGTCTTTCAAAATCTTTTCATGCCTACCGTCTTACCTAAACATACACTCCAAATACACGAACTCTTCCACCTGTTCCACTTCTTTACCGTTAACATTAATTTCAATTATAGTCTTACTTTGTTCTCTTTTAAACATCGTTACTTTCGTCTTATCTACATTAATATTCATGCCTTTACCCTCTAATGAATCATTCACTACATTCAGCATAAGTTGTTAGTCCTCCACCGATGACGCAAACACGACCTGGTCATCGGCGTACAAGAGGCATTTTAGAACTAGCTCACCCATTCTAAATCCACAATCTACGTTTTTCAAACCTTTCAAAAAATCATCCATAAAGCGATTGAACAGCCACGGGGATGCTGCACAGCACTGTCTTACACCTTTATTGATGCGAAACCAGTCTGAGGCCCTGTTAATCCTAACACAAGCTAATTAAAGTATGTACTTAGAAAAGAAAAGTTGTGTATCTCTCGTCAATTCTGGTACATTTAAGACACATCCAAACATTTTTTTTTTCGAAAAAATCAAATAAAATCAAAACGTATTCGTCTTCATTACATATACTTGGAAGAGTGTGATACATACAAATACGTTACCCTATTTGCCGAGTAAATTAACTTGACAGATTACATTTGAGTGTAGAAATCTTAACAAGCCAGCAATAATTTCGTGGAAAATGTTATGAGAGCTGAATACATTCAAATACGATGCCAGAATTCATTTTACTTTTATAAATCAAAGAAACGACCAAGAATTTTGTTTGAAGACCAAAGAAATACCTTTGATAATATTTTTACTAATGTCAGGAAGTAAAGCTTGATTTTAAAAATAAGCTTGCCATGTTATATTTATCTTTAAAATTTTTGAAGTAATACTTCTCTTGGCGCGTTTGCGAAAAATGGGACAGTGAATTTTTATATGCGCGACAACAAAAAGCGACACCTACTTCATGCATGGTGTAATCATGGCAACCACAAAAACTCTTTACATTTACTTATAGTTCCAAGTTATTTAATTAAACCGTTATCATTGCATTTAATGTATTTTTTTTTTCACAAAGAGTACTGGGAAAGTCAAAAATTCTTTACATTCGTTAGACGATATTTGGCCGGGGAAAATCTTATAGGTCCGCGAGAACAACAAGCTCAAAATGCGTCAGCAATCAACAACATGCTTATTTGAATTTTGAACAGTTTCGACGAACTTTTTCCATTTATTTTTCTATATTTTTTAACTATTGTCGCAGCTTCCTGCCTGTTTTGAGTTTTCACTTCTGTGTTATATACTACGAGTGGTCACTCGGGAGGATGGATGGGAAAATATTGCCAATAAATGGGTCACGTCATGGGTATGGCTAGATTCCATATTAAGTATACTTATATATTTTCAAGCACATGTTAAAAATGCGTTCGTACGAGTATGTGCAAGAAGATTTTTTTTATTGATTTCCATGCGGACGAAGTCGCGGGAACAGCTAGTGTAACATATTTGGATATTAGTAGTCGTAAAGACTTTTATTTTATGTTATTAATTCTAAAAACTTTCCATGCGAAAATCTCTTAATTTTTTTCTAAAACTCCATGCGGTGGACATTCGGACAATATACTCTTAGTGGAGTGACGTGGCCCTTGTCTCCCGCCGTTGTTACACTTCCCTTGTGACCTGGTTAGTGTGTCACAACATTTATTTATTTATACGAGCTGCTTTATACCCAGCGCGTCTGAATTCGTATGAGAAATAATATATTTTTATTAACATGAACTTTGCGACACCAATCATTATAAAATAAATCTGTCGACTGTCATTGGTATGAATGTAGGTACCTACTTATCGATGTATCGGATTATTAGGATGTAATTTCTACTAACTTGAAAACGTCCGATCAACTTGAAAGTTTGCAGTCATAAAAAGAACCGATGACAATACATTTTTAGCTTTGTTTCAATCCTAAACAAGATTATTGGGATAAAAGATAATTTCACTTTAAGATTTAGAATAACGCCATCTAGTAGTAGTAGAAAATGAAATAACAAAAGGCGCTTTACGTAACGGGAACTTCGTATGTTTTTTAAATGCAGTTTAATCGATGATTTAAATAAAATTCGTATCCGTTGTTGTATGTTGTATGTTAATAACAAAATCATCTATCACTTTTAATGATCAAAAAACACAAGCAGTCATATGGACTGCCAATAGAAGTGAAAACTCAATAGGTGAGAATTTGCGACAATAGTTCAAAAATAAATAAAAAAATCAACAAAAATAAACCATTGTATCTTAACGCTAAAATTCAAAATAGAATTGAATTGTTCCAAATTCAAATAAGCATGTTGTTCACGCGTATGTCGTCTCGCCAAATATCGTCTAACGCACCCAAAGAAGTTTTCACTTAAAAAAAAAATAAGAAATTGGTGAATTTCAAGTCTGTCAGTAAATGCTGCATTTGGGATTGTAACATTGAACGACGCTTTTGAAAAAAAAATAGGTTTCTATTTAATTAAGAAGTATTTTCAATGTACGTGTGCATATTGATATATGAATAGTACGTCTTATCAAAAATATTTTTTTTCAATACGCTATAAGTAGTGTAGCGCAAAACTATAGTTCAGAAATTCTTTATAACTCACGCAAGGTTGAATCGTTTGATTGCTTCTCTTCGTTTCTTATCGACTTATTTTAAAAACGCCTCGACGTAGCCGAAGATTTCAGTTGCGATATCAACTAAGGATTTATATTCTTTTGTTGTATTAATATTTATTCTAAAAGCACCTATGCTTTTGGAATAACAAAAATTGGGGTTGAAAAAATTATATGATTATTACTAGATATTAAGGCGAACCAAATATAAGGGGAAAAGTCAAAGCCCTCAGACTACTCTAGATGGGCCACCTGCGGAGCATGGGCATCAAGAAAGCGTACCTACTAACCTTGATTTGGCCCAGGTATTGATAGAAGGACGTCATAGAAATAGACCTACGTCAGATCCAAGCTCTCGACCGGCAAGAGGCAGTACTAGACAGGCGGCATTGACGCTATCTTGTGTCAGAGGCCAAGAATCACGTGAGTTGCGACGGAGTAAGTATGTAACCTTTTATACTGCTACTAGCTGACTCGACAAACTTCATTCCGCTCTAGAATTAATTTATGTCGTGTTTATTTACATTTAACCACCTTATTAGGTATAAGGTGGTTAAATGCTGCAGTGGTTTGCACTCGAGTCGATTTACTTCATTGAACTCTTTCGCCGCGTTATTTATTTTATATATAAATATAAATGTTTTAGGTACTATTAGGCATGCATATACTTGTTCGTTTCTGATCTCTGAAAATACTGGTCTGATTTTTACAAAACCCTTAACGTCAGAAACGGGAGTGGACAACGCCACAAACACCTAAAACATTATAATTTATACAGTATGTATTAAGACACAACACACTAACTAATAGCAACAACTGAAGTTATAATAAACGTTCTCGGACCCATACATCTAATTAAAAGGTAGAAATTATAGTAATCCTACGACAGTATTCTGTAAAACCGCGGCACTACGACTCATTTGTATTCCACACGTAAAGTTTATTCCACAACAATATTGTATTTTTGTAAACAAAATCATCAAATTATTACAATCATTTTCGAAAAACAACTTTTTCTTACATTACCCTATAACATTAGCTATCACGATTTCCTCAAAATCTAAACATTTCCGATGTAATAAAAATTGTAATAATAATGGCCGCCATATATGTTAAGTACAGTTTGTTTGTTTACAAAAATCCTACCTTAATGTGGAAGACACACATACACATTGTTCTAATTAGTTATATCTAGTTATATGCGCAGTTAAATATAAAAATGTAGAGGATGGTAACGAAATGATTATGTTTTAAATCCAGTGTCTTGGAGTTGGCTAGTTATCTGTACAGAAAGGCAAATCCTCCGTGCCCATAGCGCCGCCTCGTCCTCAATTGAAGAGGCATTTGATTTTTATAGCAAGAAGAAACGGTTCGCAAAGTTCGCAAATCGAATCAATTGAATCGAGAGGCAAATATTTTCCCGGACTTTCTCGGAAAATATTCCAGCTTCCTGATTTATACAAAGCATGAGATGCGCTCACAATTGGTATGTACCTTTCAGATTTCTTTATAAAATATACGCCTTTGTATTTTTTTATGAACACCATTAACCGACATCTAGTCAAACGGATATCCACAGAATAAGCTCGACAAGGGACTGATATTTATAACGATGCTTTGAACAGTTTATAAAGCCTTAATGTTAGGAAAATAAATGCCCGCGGATAGAACAGTGGTGGGGCTGCGAGGGGAAAGGCGAGACGATTTTACCTCACGTCATTGACCCCTTGCAGCTACTAATGCGTGTGTTGCGGCGGG
>JWHW01010104.1:256040-271697 GCA_000931545.1 Papilio glaucus
TCCGAGCATTGCCCTTTGAGTGACCTTGAGCCATCTAATGAAGCCCACGGTTAGAGGCCATGTCTAAGTACCATAAGTCATCACTGGCAACATACACTGGTCAACGACTTTCGCCTTACTTGGTATTGAGACGAATAGACACCTCGAAACTTCTCGAATCCAGCCCATACGAGTCGGACTCAGCGATTGACCTTCTCGAAACTGGATCTACCTTCGATTATATATAAATGCTAAAATTATAAATTGTAATGTGAGCTCGATAAACCCTTAGTTTTACAAAAAATAGTCTATGGCAAAATTGTTTCTCTAAAAAGGTAGTACTTGTTTAATGTTGCTGGCAATCAAGCAGGCTGGCCGTCGAGAAAAATTTGTGTTCGAAAAGAAAAAAAGTTAATATTGACAATCGTTAAAAAGTTGACATAAATTGCTCAAAAAGAGTTTGTAACAGGAAGTTTTTATGAAATGTGTGTTATAAGGTGTAAAGTGTGAAATTGTTTTTTTTTTTATTAAAAAACTAAACGCGTAGTGTTACAGTACTAAAACAACTCGGTGACTATTCTCATCCAACGTATGTACTGTAGACGATACAATCTACTCAAGTTTTTGTTGTGTGACGTCACGGAATCCAGATGGAGTCACGGATGGGTGATTATACATGTTTGTAGATGCGCTCATTTCAGTATTGATGCCGTATGATCTTTTTTTATTGAAGAAGGTGGCAAATGAGCAAGCGGTGCTCTATGTACTATGTTTGTTATAAAGGGATTTCCATATTTTTTTTAAATATTGAGAAACGAGAAAATATGGGACGAAATTTTCCGTTGCTGATTTCATTTGCGAACAACGCGCAAGTCTCCGTATGCTATTTACCTGAATGCAACTTTGTTCCAAATTAGCATAGGGTTTTATGTTTTTTTTTTAAGATTTTTTTGAATCCTTTAAAATAAGCTATCATGATGATTTAACTATCTTGTAAAGATAGTCAACGATGAAATACAAGCTGGTATTAAATGGTTGTTTTAATCTTCAGGCGTGTCTGTCTTAAGTGAAATTTAACAAAAAGAATACAATATTTTATCTATGAAATAGAAAATATAACGATTATACGAATTAAGTGTCTCTGCTAGCTTGTATCAGAAATGATGTTATCCGCAACAGAAACTAATAAGTGAAACAACAATTTTTTTTAACCTTTAATCACACTTTTTACACGGTTTCAGCATTCTCCTTTGAATTCTTTACTATCAAATTTACCACTTGGTTATTTATACAGTGTAATCAATCAAATATATTAAGCATAAGACCCCGGGTAAGGTTAAAGAGTAAATCTTTCTCTATTTCAATTGTCATACGGTAAAGGGCCTCTACCAAAAGGTAAGTGTATAACATACGTTTGAACCCCGATATGGGCTGACCAATTCACCGCCAAAAGGTTTCAATAGACCGGAGCTTTCTCCTAAATCAATGTGATTAATGAACATAGATCTTATTGCCTGCTGAAGTAAAAAATAGTTTGTGTCTTAATTTTATATTATACAATCTGCACCCGGCATCAGTTGCAATGCCACGTAAAGTAAAAAGCGCCTTTTAGTGTATTGTGACCTGCTAGACCGTTTGCCATCTTTTTCCATAAAAAATATAAAAAAACGTTTTTGATTGTATCAATGGGTTGCATATTCTGTTTATTAAAGTATCTTTAAATATATCATTATAGTATCAAAGCATTTTGCAAAAACTTTCATTAAGCCCAAAAAAACAGTATAGACACTTTGGGCCACAAACTTTTGCCAAAGCCAATATGCTCGGAATACTTCACCAAGTTTTCATCACAATATGATCAATGGTTTAGAAACGCAAAGAGAACAAACATATGTACATACACACAACGACATATATATAGGTTACTATGCAAACATATTTATTGCATTCGTTTAATTATGGTACTTTATTGCAGCCTATAATAGCACAATAGTTCTTATTCCTATTTACAGCAAATACGTGAATGATGTATATGTGTAGATAAATTTAGTATCTCAGTATAAGATAATATTTTCTAAGCGAACTTAAAAAGTTACAAAATAGGTAACCAACTTTTGATAAAACCTAGCAGTTGTTTTTTAAAATATAAAGAGTCGGGAACTGCGCCCTAACTAGTATCACTAAGGAAGAAAATGCAATTAGTGTCAATCATAAAACAGGTCCCGAGCGAGCGCGACGTACGTTACATTTATAACTTAGTTTGTCCTCATTAACTGACTTCATTAACTTCATTAGAGATACTTATTACGTATTTTTATCTCTAAATATCTAATATATTTTTTATTGTAGAAGAAGGCAAACTCGCAAGCGAATCTACGTATTTTTTGCTATTTTTGAAGTGAAACTTCTAACGGCACGATAGGGAAATATTTGTAAAATGTTACGTTACGTTTCGTAACGTTATACGTTACGCATTACACAATTTCTTCTAGTATTCAATTTTGAAAATTATTGTTATGGTACATGCGTTTATTTTTGAGGCGTGGGGGGGTAAATATCTCTACCTCGAACTTGTGTGTTGTAAAGTCGGGGTACTTACTTGCTAAACTCGGATATCGTGCAATAACTTCTGCTGATTCTACCTCTATATAACAAACTAATAAAGTACAAAACTCAATTATTTCTACACAAATCTTTCACAAACATATAACATTAAATGTGGGGTATCCAGCACAGTGAATCACATGAACATTGTAAGGTTCTAATCGATGCGAGTCCGACGTAATTCGCTCTTGCCCTCGCAAAGGCGGATATGCGTAGACATTTCGTCAGATTAAAAAAAGGATCACTCGTACATTCCGCGGGAAACTCTCCTCTACCATCACGTGACACAAAGCATTAAAGACGTTTTAATGGCACGCTCTCAACAAGTCATGAGCCTCTCAATAAGATATATATATGTCTATAATATATGTCTAAAATACGGCAAAAGAAATTTATACCCTCATCCTTTAGTTGATCAGGACCTAGATTATATGTTAGACAATATGTACACGAACTCGAGTCTGACATTCTGTTGTACGTCAACATAAACTTGATACCTGGAATCACCAACAGCGAGTTATACAAGAGTTCAATCTAATTTTGTTATTACGATTTAACAGTGTTTGCCCAAGATATGGTTTGGCAACCCACTTATCAACGTACATATTATCTAACACATAATCTACTAATCAAATAAGAGATGAGGGTATAAATTTCTTTTGCCGTATCTTATACTTTAATACAAGACAGTATTATATAAAATATTTTTCAAATTATTTTTTTATGTCCCTTCACTTCAAGTAAAGAATAAATTGATGGCCCTTAATAACCGTAAAAGATAGTCTATTCTCATCAGTACATTGTTCAGCTAAGATCAATATATGCAATTAGGAAACGGATGTCTGTTGGATCCCGCTACAAAGGGGAATGCCAACCGTTAGTTTTCCAGCCATTTGTCAACGTGTCCTTTCACGTTTGTTTCCTCTTTTTTTAGTTTTGCTTTGAGTCGGAAAGTATCATTTACAAATTGAACAAATAGAAAAGCTTTTGTCTTATTGTTTTTTTTTTTTATTATTTGTACTCATTAAATTTTAAAGTAAATACAATATGAATATAAATGTTCAATGGCACTTGTATAATATTTTACTAGCGACCCGCCATCACACGGGTAGCATACTATTACCTAAGGAACATTTTCTGGCGTGATGTCATACCAGCCTAATGTATTCTCCAACAATCGTCATCGTATTTCAGCCAGTTTACTCAAAACCTTAGTAAATTATAAATATTAACCTTCCCAATGGGAAAGAAGACTAATGAGTCTCACATCTATTCGTAAAAACTTTATATGTATGAAGATCCGATGGGTATTTCTTGAGTTCATGGTGTTAACATATAGTCATGAACTTTTCATAATATATATAATAATAAAAAACTGCAGTGGACCGGGAATATCTATACTTGTTCTAAAATGGTTCTTCTTTAAGTTGTTCCAGCGAATCGAAATAGGTTTTGTAAAATGGTACACTTCTCATTTTTGGAGCGTTATTTTCAACTTCATCAATTTCTTCCATCGACATCAAGTCAAAACAATAGTCACTTGTTGCCATATTTAATTTTATAAGTGAAATAAATCGTCAACCAATTTATAGAGTACCTAATTAACACAAAGTGAATAAATTTACCAGAGAAAAACATAAATATGTGATATCAGCTACTAAACAAAATTCCGCCATATATAACACTACACCAGAGTAGAGTTGGATTAGCTTACTCATTTGTTACATGAATGAAATTGGTTGTTGTCGGTAGCAAGCAATTTCGATATTAATACTTGGAGTAAAGATTCTCATGTCTTAGTCCATGAATTCAGCTCTATCCCAATTTGCAGGAAGAATTTATATCTTTTAACAGTTGAAATTATTCAAATTTCGAAAGAAATACAAATACGACTGGGCCACTTTGTATGAAATCAAGTTAAATACATTTTTCTGTTCCGCTAAATTACCCAGCGAGTTTATGTTAGCTTAGGAAATATTAGGATAATAATAAAATATTTATTCTGCAAAATATAAAAATGAATCCATATTTCCCTTGGACGACAGAGCCGATTTCGCTAACTCTTTTTTTTATGTGTTTGGTATTGTCAGGTTCTTATGAAAGAAAGAATATAGAAATATAGAAGGAATTAAATGATATTCGTTCTTAATTTGAAAACCTACGGAAATTCTCGGGAACGTAGTTACTTTACCTTGAATATTCGTTAGAGTTAACATAATTTTTTTATTGACAAAGGGATTTCAAAACGAGGAGGGAGGGACGCAAGGGCATCTGCCGGGAATGTAATCGGGCTCAGAGTCGTCCAGTGTCGGTTGACATGCAGTCAGCTGTTCATTAGATTTATTCAAATACTTTTGGGACTCTAGTCTTATGTTACCTTTTTTAGAATTGTGAAAAGCGAAGGCATTCGATAGTATTATATTGACTCGACTTCGACCTTGACAGACTGATTAGTTGACAGTGAAAGCTGGAAACCAGAGTCAAGTGTAAGTCATCTATACTGCTTTTAACATACTGCGCAACACGTTGGCATATTTCATTTTATAAGTTACTAGCTGGCTTGGCGAACTTCGTTCCGCCGCCACCCCTCTAATGACCTCTACTACGCGAAAGGCGAAGTGTTCCTTCCAAATTTCAAGTCTCTAGGCCATATGGTTTTAAAGCTATCGTAATGAGTCAGTCATCAGAAATCATAAGAGAATTATACCTATATTAATAGATATGTTTTACAAGACCAAGTTATTGTCGTTTTTAGTTAACATATTATATTGTAACGTACGCGCTAACAGGAAAGCTTGTATAAGCTTCAAAAATTCAATTTTCTTTCCTCCCTACTCGGTACACAGAGCGGATTCTGGTAATTGGTTTCACGGCTTAAAATGTTGGCAAATAAAAAAACTATACTATACGAGTTAGTTTAAAAATAAAGCTCAGATTTTTCAGAATAACATGTAATGTGGTACGTCTCTACACTAAGTAACAAAATAAAATCTTTAACTAGGTGCGTTTTTGTCAATCTAAAATGATTTTTTCTTCTGTCCTCATCAGCCTGGTTACATTAGGGCAGTTATAAAGAATGTGTTTTCATCGGTTCTTAATAAATGTTCAAAATGCAAATTAAATTAAACATCTTGAATTTAATATAAAATTACTTTGAATGATTCCATTTCATAAAAATATACTTTCATGCATGTGAAGCTAATAAAACCGTTATTAAAAAAATGTAACACATGAATATTTACGCCATTTTTTCACTTTTTGCACACGTAATTCAGTGAGGCTAATCAAAGTTATATTATATTTTTGTGAAGCCCTGTAGGCTTATAACTTGAGAAAATAAAAGCTTTTACAACATCAGCAAAGTTATACAAAAGTCAACCCTTTATAAAAGCTACTGAAATGAAAAGTTATGCCAGTCGAAACAACATTGCAAAGTACATCTGTAAACCTAATTTGCAACTCTAATGCACTATACTTACGGGCATTTGTACAGAGCGTATTTCTCAAATATACAGGGTGTCCCAAAAATAGTGCACCACAGCGACACTGTAAGTAAGCTAGGTCTACTCCACAAAAAAATGGCTAAAGAAATGTGTCATGGATTTCGAGATATTAAACATTTATGAGTTTTTGGAAAATTACCCGATTTTACGTTTTGTGCAACAAAATTGTAACAAATACCTACCTAACGTTTATTTTTTTATTCTGAACAAAAGAACTATTGGTAATAAGACCAATAGTTGTTTGACTATGGTAAACTAACCATTGGTCGGCCATTGGTGTAAACTACAAAAAATAGCAGTTTGGTCTTTAACTCAATCAAATGAATAAACAGTAAGTTCAATTTGGTACAGAGTTACATGTGTTACACGAGCGCTTTCATCGCATGTGCAAGTCCTGTGATTGTGTTGTGTGATTAACGTAAAATGTAGTAGTAGATTGTAAGTAATTTAATAATACTTATCTTAATATACCTAAGCTTGTGCTAGGCAAGGTTCACGAAATCAGTCAAATAGCGGATTCGAACCCACGACCTCATGTTTCACTATCCGTACCCTTATCTATTAAATTATTGTCGCTTCAATTTCTCTTTCATCTATAGAAACAGTTCCTGCTGCGTATTTTTAAAACTTACTGTCGTCGCCAAGACATAGTACACAATTTCAGTAACTTTTATTTAGATAGATAGATACGTCCATCTTTGCATGAATAAAAGAATATTAAAATTGTAAGAATCCCGTTTATTCCAATGGTAAGTAATCAGGGAACTTTCTTTTTCAATCTGCTCGGAACGGAGGTAATCTATTGAACGAAATGGATACGTTCGTTTTCTTAAACCAATGGAAATTCAGGACGTTGAATGTAACCGCTGCCAAATTTATTCCTTAATCTTGTAGCAGACAAAAAATGTAGCTTTGATGCTTTTATTGTGATTTTGTTTGGGGTCTCCTGAATTTATCGCTTTAGTTATTTTCTGCTTGTTTCTGTTTACGAAATTAAATAATTATCGATAATCATCCACTACATGAGGGCGGCGAGGAACCAGGAAAAGGAAGCAGGCAAGAGGAAAAAGGAATCTTTGTGGCGATTGTCCTGTGATCTGAGGCCTTCGTCCAGTAGTCTATTTCTGCGGGCTTGAAGTGGAAACTTCTTTAGCCACGTTAGACGATATTTGGTAGGGAAAAATCTCACAGGTTCACGTGAACAACATGCTCAACATGCTTCAGCAACACGCTTATTTGAATTTGGAACAGTATCGACCATCTTTTTTTTCAATTATTTTTCTTGTATTCAATTTTGAATTTTATTAGGTTTATTTTTGTTGATTATTTATTTATTCTTGAACTATTGTTGTGCCTTCCTACCGTTTTGAGTTGACACTTCTGTCGGCAGTCCGTTTATGACTGCCTGTGTTTTTCCATATAACTTCTTTTATTTCTATCTTTGTCATATAAAAAAAAATGTCTTACTTAATAGCTATAATATATTATATATCATCATAAATATTAAATTTAGGGCAAAAATTAAATAAAATATTTTTTTTTTATGATAACATTAATTTAATATAAATAAAACATACTTATTTGTAAAGGCTGTCGATCCTCATTCAATGTGCCCGTTAAAGAGTAATAAGTATTCGAGGGCGCATCCGCCCTCAAATTGTCTCGTGAAAAACTGAAAGCATCTCGGCAAATTGTCTTTGATAAATGTTATGATACTCTGTGTTGGTTTTATTTCTCACAGGAATTTTATTTTGCGTAAGTTTTTCAGCGGTGAAAAAATATTTTACAGAGAATGTCTAGTGACATTGTTCTTAACCATTACCACCCACACTATTAGCACTATAAGCCTTTGAATAACCAACACTATTAGCACTATTAGCCTGTCAATCACCAACAGTATTAACACTTTTAGCATGTCAATCACCAACACTATTAGCACTATTAGCCTATCAATCACCAACACTATTAGCATGTCAATCACCAACACAATTAGCACTATTAGCCTGTCAATCACAAACGCTATTAGCACTATTAGCATGTCAATCGCCAACACTATTAGCACTATTAGCATGTCAATCACCAACACTATTAGCATCTTACGTAAAGGTATTTTAAGAAGAACATGGGCTGGTTAAGAAATTAACGGGTTATAATACTGTATGAGAAAACTATAAATTGGAAAGTTAGCGATATGAAAACTCAAGTTTATGTTTTCCTTTGTGCAGCTTTTATTTTTCTTTGTATCTGCAGTCCACGCTATTAAAGATTTTAATGGATTGCTGATCATTCTATCATATGATGATCCAATAAAAAGAAACAAACTACTTATTGTACACAAAGTTGCGAGTACTAACTTGTAATGGCGTATTTAAATGAAATGGTTAAAATTATCTAACATGTCTGAGAAAACATAAAACAGTGACATTTATGGCTTTCACTGCTTAAACACCTCGTAAAAACATTTCTCAGTCAACTCGAATCAAGTTTATACTAAAAATTTACTTTGGTTTACTTTAGT
Source organism: Papilio glaucus (assembly GCA_000931545.1). NCBI lineage: Eukaryota > Metazoa > Arthropoda > Insecta > Lepidoptera > Papilionidae > Papilio > Papilio glaucus. The sequence continues at coordinate 264,645 of JWHW01010104.1, forward strand.
ATACTTGTGAACTGAGTTTTGTAACCAAAAATCCTTTTAGATCTCATGGGACAAAAGTTTAAGTCTCAAGCTCTCAACTTAAAAGTTCATTTTGCATTCTTAAGTACCTACTCAAACTCATTTTAACGGTTAATTAGGAGTTACATTTTAAATCTATGAATTATATGTGCAGTAGATCAGAAACCAACGAAGGAATTGGCATAAAATATTCCTAGTCATTAATAGTATTTGAGGAAAAAATATGTATTATATTTCTTACTAAAAACCTTTTTTTACGAACACCAATCTTGTATCATTTCGTAGAATTCTTCAGAAACACTTTTATATTTTGAAACCCTTGACGTTTAACTTTTAAATTAAATTCCCTTGAAATAGAATTTTTAGTACTTATTTTCACGGTTACAAAATTTTATTATTCGGTAATATATTATAAATTGCTCTATTAAACAAAATCAACCTTTATTAAGTTTAAGTATTAAAGTAAATAATTACTATAACAATTATACTTGTATTATACAAATGTATCTAACTACTCGTGTGCACATAAATGAATATAGGGGACAGAATACGAATGGTCAAATAAAAGTCCGGCTATCTACGCTGCAGGCTAATTCAATATATCACTGGGTTCCGAGTACGTACAGTAACATCGGCGCACAGAGGGAAATCAAATATGTCCTGAAAGCCGATAAAATGCAACGTGTAGGTAATATTTAATAGGATAACCTAACCATCGCAACGTGTACATAAAAGAACGCTGCCAACGTATGTTAATAAAAATAATAAATTAATCGGGCTAAAAATGTATCGATTAAGTCACGTACATTAACGTACACGGCTTGCTATTCCCCGTAAGTAACGAAGAATGAGCCAGTCAATGAAGGTAGCAGTCAAATAGTTTACTTCTCATGCCTTATTCCTTTCCTTTTATCGCGTACCACTTTAAAGGTCATTTTTAACCTCTACAAGGGTAAACGATCTATGGGTAGTTTGATGTTAAGTGATCATCACGAGCCACAAATATTGATAACGCAAGAGAAGACACTTGTCGAGAGAGTATTAGAAATATCATTGTAGTTCGACCATTCTTCAAGGCAAGCGCGTGAAATGCAAAGGAATTTAAACGCCAAGATCGTGGTGTGCATTAAATAGCTCTGTTATATTGAACGGTGATTAAACTCCGTATACGAAATTTGCACAACTCTTCTGGTTTTAAGTACGTTTATACGAAGCTGTATTTGACATTATCATAACCGGAAAAGGTGGAACTCTATTTTATTAGGGCAGCACTAGCCATTCTTCTGCCATTTTTTGTTGTAAGATTTTGTTAAATAATAACATTATTAAGTTATGTGTCATGTTTTCCCTGAGCCAATAAAAATACAACAACAAATAATAAGTAAACTATTTGCTTCTCACCTTCATCTATACTTCTTATACTTATAACAGTTATAAGTTGAAGAGTTTGTTCGTTTGAACGCGCTAATCTCAGGAATTATTATTGAATAAGCTTATAGGCTATTTAACATCACGCTACGACCCTTAGAAGCCAAACTGATATAAAAATAAGGCTGGGCGAGAATGTAATAACGCGGGCGAGTGAAGCGTACCACGGGCGAGCGAAACCGCGGGGACTTCTAGAAAAAATATAAGTTGCGAGTGTATTTACTTTCGAGGTTAATAGTTACCGTCTCTCCTCCTCCAGAGAGAGAGCTTACGTAAACTAAAATATCAACACAATAAAACTGTAATAATATTTCTATTGTATTTTACATTACATGCCATAGGACACAATAAAAACGGCGCCAAAATATTTTTATTTTCTTGTAAATGTCCTCAAGCCGCTTAATATTCGTCTCGTAGGATACTAGAGAGCGAGAGCATGCGATATGTATGTAATGCGACTTCTTGTAACACAGATATACTGTTTAATTGAAACGTCAAAACTACAAAATAAAATAAAACGTACTTGTTAATTTGGAACAGAATAAAAGTTATAAAATTAAGTTAAATTAATAATCTATCGATGTACATTTACGTTTTCATATCTATGTATGTAATTTTATATATCTTTCTGAACTTAAAGAGACTTTCCGTTTTTCTAACGCCTTCCACTATTCGCTATCTTTGCCTTTCCACGTCCAACCTTTTCCTGCAGTCTTTAGAAGGTCATCAGCCACTCTCAGAAACCACTAGCGGCTGTGCAACACCTTCCTCTTAATATGGTGCAACATGCTATAATCGCCAAATAACAACAATGCTAGAGCCCGTAACAACAACGTCTGTCGCACGGATGGGCCGACTTGACCGGAGAAATACCACGACCTCATAGAAGACAGACGTGAAATAGAAGTATTCTGCATTTGTCTGATGTCAAAGGGGCCGGAGGTGTAACCGTAGTCCTTTTCCCTGTCCTATTCTTTTCTAATAAGAAAATATGCTTTTTTTTCTGTTTATTACCTGTTCTGTCCATTAAAGATAGGCAACGCATCAGCACCACATTAGCTCGTTGCACATCCGTATGGGTAGCGGTCACGTAATACCAGATGAACCGCTAGCTTGATGGCATTCTTCATTCAGAAAAAGACCGCCTGTCAAAGGTAAGGAATATACTCCAATAGTTTCTTGTGGTAGGTGCCATCAGTAATAGAGGTATTTTGGATATTACTTTTTACGTATCCACGCATTGGGAACAAAATTAGAATTAAAAGAAAATATAATGTAATAAAAATATTTGGTCTCATTTCCATGTACTCTATTCCTGCGTCTTAAAATGCGGACATAATATGAAGACAAGAAACGCGGTTAATCAAATTCTTGCCGTCATATAGTCTTGTTATTAAAATTGGGCTGGTTTTTCTTTGTTAGAGTCTACATCAATAAAATTCACTTGTAATAGTATTCATTTTTGCATGGTACATATTTCTCTTTTTTTACCATACCATATGTCGCACCAATTGCTACAGATATCGGTATTTTTAATACGTCATCAATCTATTACTTGTATTGGGGTGCGTTGTTAGATTAGGTTATTATGACAAAAAGTTCTTCCTTGTCTATCTTTCTTCATTCATCTTTTTAATACGTTAGAGCAACTGTAGCACATTGGCGCTGATTCTATTAACCATGTCCTCTTTCAAGACAGTTTTCACTTAACGTGCTATTTCTTTCCCACCTATGACTAATATTACTTCATTAATTGAATAACATTGCTTTAGTACATTTACCTTGTTTCCCAGCAAGATAGATTGTAAACAAAGTTTTTACGTTAAAATTCGTAAACTCCAAAATATTCGCGAAAATTCTTTTTTTCTCAAATTACCTCATAACAATTACCTCAAAACTATCCATATCAAACAATTTCTCTTCACTTTATCTTACGGCTTCCGTAAAATTACAACATTTCCGATGAAAGTATAAAAAGCTTAATAGCCGCCATGTATGGTAGTGACGTTTGTTTACAACAATCACAGCTTGCTATGAAACATGGTATAAAGTATAATACGAATTGTAGTAATAAAACCTTTTTGATTTTTTAATTTCTGTTTGTTTTTGTTTTGCATTCAATTGCTTTAAAGAAATTTATCGTTATTGGCTTTTGATAAAACTTATTTTGTATTGTCGTATCAACTAGGACATAGGATTAAACTACATCTGTCCTACATCTGACACAAATAAACACATGTGGAATCGTGTAAAAAGGATAGCATAATGAAAATAATAAGAAAAAAGAGGACAACATGATAAGCTAAAGAAAATACGTCCCATGTCCTAAACATCTTCACTGTTTGACCGCTAAGAATATATCTGCTGCATATTTGTAATATTACTGTCGATATTATTATAAAAATTTATAATAATTTATTACAGTACTAAGTCTAGGTATGTATCCAAAACTAAGTCCAAATGTTGAACTATCCTCATTACCCACCGTGCAACTAGCATTTCAGAAAACTTAATTGGTAGAAACTTTATAATAAAGTTTCCTGTTAAAATATTCTCGCAGCGTACATGGACGGAGCTCAAAGGAATACGGAGTAGACCGTATAAAACTTAGTAAGTGGCCACGTAACCAACCAAATGAGGTGTTATTTAATAAGACTAAAAGCGTTTAAGCATACTGTCATAAATTTTAAAAGTATTTTAGTAAAATACAGACCTCTAAAAAGGTTTAGTGAGAAGAAGAAACTGCTTAAACTCAGTCTTACCTTACCTATTCGGACTTAAAATAATACATTGTCACATAAAGTTAAAACCAACAACGTGCCAGTGTCATTAACGTCTCCTACTACGCATGGGCAGTAAAATCAAGCAGTATGTCGTGACGGCAAACGGCATGACGCACTGTAATGACGTGATAGACAATTTATTTTAAAACGAAGTTTTTTTTTAAGCTAAATATAAATGAAATCCAATTACCGTATTACTTAGTTGTGTGTTTGAAATAGAATTGTTTTTAAAGAATATCCTTCAACTTAATTGTAACATAGACAAAACAATTGTCAGAGATGACTCAGCTTAACAAGAGTTAAGAACTTTATATACAAGATAAAAATCGCACGAACGAGTTGAAGAAGTAAAAGAAAATAAAGGAGTGTAGTCGTCCAACTAACCAGGTCACATGGAAACTGCGAAAGCAATGGGAGACAACGGCGTCATGTTACTAAATGTATCGCTTTGTACTAACAGCTCTCGCAGCATTTAACTTGTCCAACCCCGACCCCCCGCCGAGTGACAAATGAAATATGTTCAAATTGTTTGCACTGTTTTTAGCAAAAACTTTTAAAGATTTCTTGTCTTGTTGCAAGTTCGACTTGTAGTTGAATTCAATGTATGTTGCCAAACATATGTATAACATACATAAAATATACTACAATATAGCACTACTAACTAAGTAGTATAAGTTGAAGAAGGCGAACTGTAACCTTTATTTTGTGCGATCGTGAAAAACTTTCCGCTTTATCCATATGTAGCATTTAGACGAATGTATGCGTTTACTTAGAATTTTTTTTGTATGTAATTATTTTTCTTGAGCTTGTTTTTTTTAAAATTGATTCCCATAAAGATGAGGTCCTTGATAAGTACGCTAGATGTGATTTTAAACCATAGGATTAGAAAAGCTTTGTAAGATAAAACTGTGGTTTAAAAAAGAATGTTGCAACTTACATTCGAAAATGTGTGGTTTCATATGTCGGGATATTGAAAAGATGAATAAGAAAGTGTCATAAATCAAATTTATGTTGCAGAAGTGAGACGAATTTTATTAGAGGACATACTAGACGAACTTGTATTGACTAGCTGATTGTTGACCTCATGACTAATATTATAAACATGAGTTTGTTTGATACGCCTTCAAGCCTTGATAACTCAACCGATCATTATGTAATTTGCACACACACTGTCAAAAATGCAGAAAAGGGCATAGATTTTTCCCGAAAAAATCGATAGAAAAATATTACTTAAGTTTAGTTGCCATAGTAATGTTATAAGAAAATATATTTATCTATAATATCAAGGTATCAAGTTACAAGAATTTCCATGTGCGAAGCTTCGAGTAATGGTTAGTAATAAATAAAATAAAGAGGATATTAAGAGTACCCTTCACCAACGAATGTGTGCGCGTATGCGGAGTTATAGATCGTCATCGCCATCTATATATAACCTCACTTCTTTTAATCATTTCTTAGTAAATAAAAGTGCCATCTTTTGTAAAGTCAATGAAACACTTGTGACCTGTCATTTTGTACGAGTATAACATATCTGTATTATAAAATATAATTGCTTAAATATTAATAACGTAAATCTTAATTATTTTGATAAGAATTGGCAGTACAATTTATGTCCGGTTTACAATAAAATCTTATTCATATTTTATAAGATAACTATGTAAAGGTCAATAATACTATTTGAATATTAATTAGAATCATGTAAATATTTTACTACAAAACTTTGTTGCTTTAGTGATGTTGAAAAGAGTTGTTATTATTATTATGGAGTGAATACCTATGTAAACAGTCGACAATTGCTAGGTCAATTCGTAAGTAACTATTACAAGGAGAAACTTCCTCGAACTATAAAAGCTGAAGAATAAGACGAAGAAGCTGAATAATAGCGCTTATAGTTTTGTTCTCTGTTAAAGTGTTTTTATTCTGAAGTTTACGATCGTGCCTCCGATATGTATATATCGGAGGACAAAATAATTTGAAGATATCTGTAGTTTGTATGTTTGTTTCCCCTCTGAGTTACTAGCGTATGTGTTTATTCTATTTATGTTATAATTTATTTAATTAATGAAATGGATTCACCGCAGCGCATATTTCTGCCTATTATAAATATGCAGACATTACTGCATCCCATTTCAATGACGTAAAAGTTGTTGAAATAAAAAAAAATATTTATAAATCACTTGCCATGCCCGGTAACCCCCTTGGGTAGGAGAGATTATGTATTTTCATTTGTTACATGCAGATTCTGCCACACCTCTCTCGCTTTTTCGATATTTTATTGATTTCGAAAACTTCTGTAGGTTGAAATTGATTTTGACAACTTTTTAATTTATAATTTTTTGACCTGTCATTATTTAATAACCAGAAAATCTGTTTTTTCTGTATTCATACAAAATTACTGCTTCACAAGAATTTGTGTACATCTTTTTCCCATATTATCTATTAGTGACAGTAATGAAACAGAATTTTTATAATAATTTTAATCTAATAGAACGTTATCTAAGTCGCAGGCAACTTCTGCATATACATATGTCATATCTATTCGCGTTAATTTTCATAAAGTTGTGCCGGTTGCCGGTCGCCGGTCGCCGGTCGCATAAAACTTTCGATAATCATAAATTACGAAGCTGCACTCTAGTCCCATAATTATTGAGATTAACGATGTGTAATATTATTAAAATTTCCACAGAAACACTGCTTGAAATCAAGGCTATAAAAGAACTTTAACAGTGGTAGAGCCAGCAACACTCTGACATCTTGATGTCGGTGATGAACAAGACGAAAGCTGCCCGCTCAGCGGTAAGTATTCAAGTACTAGTTGAGTCAA
>JWHW01010104.1:272506-312942 GCA_000931545.1 Papilio glaucus
TTGTGTATTATAGAAATGGAATTCACAAATCAGTATTTGTTGAACAATACGCCTATTGTTTTCTATATCAATTGTAGGCTCGCCCTCGGGCGATGCCCAATTCTGTAAAGGTTATGATCGTAATTAAAACCTTGAAAGCCTTGTAGATTTTTCATTATGAGTTTGAATAATCATTTATTTTTATTAAATTTACCATTTTATTCCTATGCCATAGGTAGAGCCAGTAGTAGCAACAGCTATTGCACGAATAGGCTGACTCAAGAGGGATGAACCACGACCTCACAGAATACAGACGTCAGGAAGTTCTACTTCTATTTTGGTTGAATAATGGGCTGCTGCAGGCCTTTTCCCAACTCCACCTTCTCAATTTTCCTTTACTTCTTCGTAAACATTAGAGAGAATTTTTATATAAGACGGTGGGAAACGGGCAAGTGTTTCACCATTTAAGTGGCCGCTACCCGTAGGCATCTGCAACAAGTTAATGAGTTGCAGATGCGTTTCCTACCCTTAACGAACAGAGGAGAGGATATATAGAAAAATGGATAGTATTTCCTTTTCTTATCCATCCCTTCCCCATCAAATCTTATTCTCCTTCCAATCCTTTCCTTATTATAAAAGAATAGGAAGGGGGATAAGGACTAGAATTAGGCCTTCGGCACCTCACTTATCAGACGCAACGCAAAATACTTCTAGTTCATGCCTGTCTTCTGTGAGGTTGTGGTACTTCACCGGTCGAGCCGGCCCATACGTGTAACAGATGTTGTTATTGCGGGCTCTACCACTAGTAAATTGGTTAATTGATGACATGAAATACGCTATTAAGAATACCCGTAACAGACAAACATGAGGAAAATGTGTCAGGATCAATTCTGCCTAACCATGAAGCTGATGATTTCTTATTTATTACTTTTTTATACAGTACACTGAAATTAAAAATATACGCCACACGAAGTACGATGCCAAGCCACCGACATTTATTTAGCCGACATGCTCGAAATATTGACGTGATATAGCAACGTCCGCGCAACATGACCCACACTAGGCCTAACACCAGCACAATTTGAAAAATAAAAGACATAATAAAATATGAATCAGAACCACACACATTTTTTAAAAATTAATGGCTAATTGTTTATAAAACGGCTTTACTCACGGAGGTCGGAAGTCCTTCTTTAGGGTGAATGGGATTAATCAGTGCGAAGCGGGGCGAGACCACAAATCCTTTCTCTCCCTCCTTTAACAAAAAATAATAACCGAACATATTTTTTGATAGGCTCTCTCTCATCTTATCTGAAGTATGAATGCTGGTTATTCTATCTAATTTATGAAAGAAGGCAATAAATAAGCCAGGAGTTGTTTAAGCAGAACAAGGTAACTTCAAATCAGTATGGTTACCAAATCCACCCTTGAAATTGAACGAGAAAAAAGACTACAAAATGATTCGGGCTCCGGACTCAACTCAACAGACGAAATAGCCATTATAAAACTATGTAATATTTTTTATGTTAAATGATGTTTACTCCTTGATCAAAAAAAGACGCCAAACGACATAAAAAGTAGGAAAAGGTGAAATTTCCGATACCACAAAATTTCCTTTTACCTTTACCATTCCGCTGTGCAAATTGAATAAAAAACAACGCGTGTTCGCGTATAGGCCGCAAAAGCGCATGTGGCGAGCGGCGGCATTTTTCAGCATATTCGAATGGACGGCGCTCGTAGCTCCTGAATTATTACCACGACGCTACAAGCAAAGCAAGGATATATCCGCACACGAAAAAACATGTTCCGTTAAAATGAAGTGTCCATATTCTTCGTTTTAAAACGTTCATTGAAAACACTTCGAAAACCAAACGTAAAACGTGGATATATTATGGCATTTATTAATACCACGCACTCAAACTCATTTTTGTACATGTAATAGAAGATTTTTTACGGAAAACGCGGCAAACGAGCAACCGTTTCCTAATATGAAGTGTACGTTGCCCATAGGCATCTACAACAAGCTAATGAGTTGCAGATGCATTTGCCTACCTTTAATGGACAGAGGAAATGATAAAGTGAAAAAAGAATATTTCCTTTTCTTCTCCATCCTGTCTGTCCTTCAAATACTATTCTTCTTCCCAACCTTTCCTTATGAGAAGGATAGGAAGGGGATAAGGGCTAGAATTAGCTTCGTCACCTCACTCATGAAACAATACGCAGATAACTTCTACTTCACGCCTGTTTGGTCGTGGTTTTCAGCGGTCGGCCTCTACAACCATACACGCTCAGATAATTTGAGTTATCAGAGAATATAGTTTAAATGAAGTTCATTAAGTAGTTTAAGGGCAGCTATCGTCACTTAACATCAGGTTTCACCGTTGGAGAGCAATTTAAACACGGCAACTAGAATTAAACCGGTTTGGTCATTGTCTTTACTAAAAGTGCATATTGTGGCTCTAATAAATAAAATTTTGCATAACGACATTCTAACATAAAAATCAATAACATAAAAATACAAAGAATCAACAGCAGCAACGGCTGCTGCACGAATTGGCCGACTTTATAAAGGAAAGCTTGATATCTGTGATCCTATCCAATTCTCAGGCTATCATCCCTTTAGTATTGTTATCTACCCGTTTTTCTATTTTAAATTAAAGCTGGTATTTGGTTGTAACATTGGTTGGTCAAGTGATTATAGCGGTGGTTGTCATAATTAGGTTTTGAAGTTTGTCCCTTTCTTCCATTAAAAAATCAGATGCATCATCTTTGCCTTTCAATTATTTAAAAAAACATTTACTTCATTTTTATAACACCAAAAAAATGTAATAAATATAGAATCCCTGGGAACGTTATTGCTAAAATAGAAAGCAACAAATAAACATTCCATATGGGCTTTGAAACTGCGTATTGATAAAAAAACATATTTCACTTCTATGCACGTATTTTTACTACGAACCGACGAGGTTGCTAATACCTAACTATTTTTTCCACATAAAAAAGATAAGGTTTGAACATTTTAGAAATATCATCTAAATAACACTAGGAGTAGGAGGACACTAGGAGGCACTTTGAGTGACTGAGATTTCTTGAGATAGGTCATGTCTCTTTGATAAATCAAAATCAACCTAAAAATATTGTATCTGAACGTCAAAAAACCAAACAACACTTTTAACAAAAACCAATCTTGAAAAGTGGGTCAAGGAAACTCTAAAGTCGCTCAGAACGGCGTCAACGTCATACTGATTGCAGCACTTGAGCCAGCACTAACAAATACTTGTTGCCTTGTAGTTGTCGCGCGAAACTCGCTCAGGTATTAACGAAAGGCAAATTGTTAGACGTCACGCGACACTTCAGCGGCACCTGCAGCAAGCACAAACGACAGACTCTTTGTCCATATTGTCTCGTGAATTCTTTTAGCTTTAACGTTTACAATGAGTTGTCTTTTTATCTTAATTTTGATTGAGATTTTCATCCAATTCGAGTACATTTTGTACATTTTAATTCGAATAATTTTTGTTGAATTTTTTTCATATTAGAAATCTCTATGCTCACAATGATTTTATGTAGATAATTCGCAAATTTTATTGAAGTTATATTGTTTGTGGGTAGCAGAGAATGGCGCTCTATAGCGTGCTATAGGTTGAGGCGATCAAGAAGATTACTAATGAGGATGATTGTTATTTTGAACTAACGACTTCTTTACAAGATGTTGCATGACAGATGTTCTTTACAAGATATTTACAAGTGTACCTTAATGCGAAAAACAGTCCTTAACAATAACAATGATTGAGTCAGAAGCAGTAGAAACAGATGTGCGAATAGAACGCCATAAAAATGCCAAGGGAAGCTCACTGACCTTGAACACAAGTTTACCATGTGAAAAACTTAGCATACTGGGCTGTAAAGGCGCCGATTTTAAAAATTTTTGTTGTAGGTTATGCAACACATTTATTTCTTACATTTTGTCGCCGACTGAACAACGGAGCTGGTAGTTTTAAGCGTTCGCGAGCTGAGTGCAATTCATGAGTCGAGAGAAGACTGCTCCCCACTCGGCTCTGACCTACTTGGCCGGATTTAATTTTTATTTCTATTATTTTGTTGCATTCTGTGTTACAAACAGCATTGTTTGTTGCGATATTTTATGATTCACCAAAATTATACTGTATGTACAGGCGCGTACGTAAAACTAGGACCGAATCAGTCATTGAGCCAACGGCATTTTTCCGCGAATAGTTCGGTTCAACCGGTGAAGTATCAAATCTCACATAATACGGACGCGAAGTAAAGTTAATGCATGCTCTTCTGCATTTTCATTTCCTTTTTTGTCATTTCTCCAGATTCTAAAAAAGCTGATAGCGTGTCTTGCGGATGTCGAAGGTACGGTCGTCATATATGATCAGGTGAGCCATATTTTTGTTTGTGGACTTCTATAAAAAATACATATAAATTTTTGATTTGTTGAACTTTATGGTTAATATTATATAATTACATTATATATACAATTACATAGTTAATGACTTTAAAAATGAAACAAATATTCTTATAAATCTTTGTTTCATTTTTGCCTTTTAAAAGTCAGGTTTATTTGTTAAACTAACTATTGCTTGTTATATTATTAATACAGCTATTATAGATTTAAAAAGGTCCGACTAACGTACAATAAAAGGTGTGAAAAATAAGCATTACTTGGAATAAAATTTCATTGATAAGTAAAACTCATTTGAAAATATCTTGGCAAACGTTTAACATGTGTATCTTATAACATAGTTTTTCGTGAAACGAGTATATAAAGAGACAGTAAGAAAACAAATGTATGTTGCAAAAGTGAGTGGCAGTGTTGACAGGGGTCGTCCCAAGAGAACTTATGTATATCAGTCAGATTAGAGACATACTCCAAAAGGGCGATATAAGGAGTACTTGTAAGCGACGAGCATGTATGCATATAGATGTATGGATGTAGAAGAAGAAGCGAGGGAGGTGTGCCAGGTTCGCGCCAAATAAAAGTCCATGCTCCAGCTCTGCCTACCCTTTTGGGTTATGAGCGTGAGCGTATATTAATTTATTTTGCGTGCAATAACCATACAAAAGAGTATTGCATTTTTGGCTCACGGAAAACGTTTGGTGATATTTTAGGAGCGGCCGACAACCGCCCTTTTAAACAAAACTCAAAAAATGTCTCCAAACTTCTCGCGCGCATTTTGCCTATGCAGGAACGGGTATTTCGTTTGTGGGAATTCACGAATGGTTAAATAGACTTTCCGAGCATTCGCCACGAACCGTGTCGAAAATGTCGAAAAAAAAAAGTTAAAACGCCCAATAAAATAAAACAAGACGTTTTAGATGCAAGTAAATTTTAAAAATCATGCTTCTGACAAGAAATTTGTGTGCGAAAGAAAGAAAAGTGCTTAGGACATACATGATCTAATTCGCCAATACAAATATCAATTCTACCATCGGAAGGCTTACGGCTAGTTTCTATCCTATGTTGTTGATATAATTAGCATTCTGACGAAGCGATTTCAATATTCGTTTATTATGTGTAAAGGTAACGACTGGATCAAGTTTCCAGTGTCAGTTTTCCTGATCATAAATAGGGTACCTTAAAGAGAAGAGTGAATAGACTAATGGTAAACGGTGTGTAATCAACTTTTGCATGTCCACTTAAAATCAAGTAAACCACACGTATAATAGATGACACACAGTTGTACACGTGTTCTCGTAAGAAGTATAACATCAAGTAAGATCTTGCTGAGATCTCATAAAAGATTACCTTACATCCATATAACTGTCTAGGATATTGAAAGCATTTTTGTGACTAACATGTCACTGTTTGTAATGAACTATCTACAGCTACGTCGGTCTTGAGATGGGCATTGTTGCATGTTGATTGGTAGCTGAATTACACGCTTATTTTGTGGCGCATTCTATTATAAAAAAAAGGGTTGAACATAATAAAATTTCGTTTAATAAATTTCCCAAATACATCGATACAAACTCATTTAACGTTACATTCAACAAGTTCGGGGTAGTTGCAGTAAAGATTCTTGTTGTCCCAATAAAGATTGCTCGGACATTTGAACTTGTGTGGTATAAATTTACCGCTGGGATGTACTGTGCATATATAGAACGAAGTGCAGTCCGTAGGGTCTGCAGTGGGTCCTTCCGATTTACAGACATTCGATGATGTATTTGGAGCTGAAAATAATATAACAAGAAAGCAAAGTTTTATTAATGAAACTAAAGCAATGTACGTAAATCCAGTTCCGTCCCGGGTATGTTCGCAAACTTTAGCCTTTGCATAAAATGAACCGGTTAGACCGGTGGAATACCACGACCTCACAAATAGGCATAAACAGGTGTGAAGCAAGCCATTTTATGCTTCTGCGATTTCGCCGAATAACATGTCGGAGGCCCCCTTCTGCCCAACATAAAAGTTGAAAAACAATTTCAACATCTGGTTGTTGCGATTTCAGTTATTCACTTAACATCATATGGATCGCTTGCTCATTTGCCTCCATAAATACAAGCAATAACTATATTCAATCATACACAAAAGTAATGTTTAACAACGATTTATAAACAAGTAACAGTTAAAACTCGACAACTATCGCTATGCCGCTCGGGGGAAAAATGCTAATCTAATGACACTTCACTCTTCAAAATCAGATAAGCCGATCAGGATGCAGGTAACAATGGAACGCATATCGGTACAAACGAGCGCACTACCCGTCTTCTGGATTAGTCGGGTAAAACGAAAACAACCATAAATACCTTTCGTTGTAGTCGTGACAGATGTCGTTGTAGTTCTAGGCGTTGTTGTAGTTCTAGAAGTTGTTGTAGTTCTAGGAGTTGTTGTAGTTTTAGAAGTTGTAGTAGTTCTAGGAGTTGTAGTAGTTGTTGTAGTGATTGTACTGATAGTGGTAGTAGTTGTCGTAATTTTTCCTAAAGCGTTGTTAATAGCATTCAGCAATGGAAACTTCCCCGTGCCACAGACGTTACGAAAGTCATCAGTTTCGATGCTCCAAACCATAATGCCGCCGATGTTTTTGCTTAAACCATATTCGACCTTTGCCGTTAGTGAGCTAGCGTTGTCGTATGAAACCCAGTTCCTATTTTGTACCGCGTAAGGAACTTTCGCTAGACTGTCGTACCGAACATTCCAAGTCTCTCTTTGTAATTTGATGCAAAACTGTAAATAAAATTAAACATATTTAATCATAGAAATTATGTAAAGTATCCTAATTAATAAAATAGGTCCCCTGACCAAATCACTGATTAATTGGTCATAAATAAACGAACATAGTTTGAATGACTTTAAAAATAGTGAGTTTGACGCATTTCACGTTCCTTCATTGAAGCCCGGTTCTATGTTAAACTAAATTCCTTGCTTTGTGATTATTTTATTATTTTTATGATGTGCAATAACATTCAAAATTGCGTATCCAATATATTTAAGTAAAAGAATACAAAAAAGTGGGGGTATTTTGACAAAATTGTCCGGTGTACCTCATTGTACCCGATGATGCCGTTAGTGGAGGTGTAAGGACCGGCGATGCCCGCGCCGCTAGAGGGCGCACGCACACCGCTCACACCTGGATTGGTCAATGTGAATGTGTGTCCGTAGAGAGGTAGACCGAGGACAAGCTTTTCTGGCGGGCATCCTGAAATAAGAAATATTTATTTAAGTAACAAAGATATTTGTGGAAGCTTCTTATCGCTTTTCAATATAATGTGGATGGATATTAAAATTAGTTATAGATCAACGTTTTTACGACATTGTATTGTATAGATGCATTCGCGCCCGTAAGTCAACAACACCCTTCCAAAGTTTCATCACAATCCGATCAATAGTTTAGAAACACGCAGAGGACAAACATACAAACATTGGTATGTATTTATATAAAGAGATATATTACAGAAATAAACAAGTAAATAATTAATTTAATTTGAACTTACCATTTTTAATCCAATAATCTAGAGCTACATCGACTGTATACAATTGTTCTTTAGGAATGTTCCCATCATTTTCTCCTTTATGAAGTGGCGAGTTATGCCCCGTTACTGGATCCCAAGGGCCATACATATCGTAAGTCATTAAACCGATACGATCCAAATATCTGTCAACACACAAATAAGCTCTCACGACCGTGACTCAGCGAGGTGGGCAGAGATTACGGATTATTACTTGGCAGTACTCCAGCGCGTTTTGTCGCTTTTTCTACGTTCATATGTCTACGCATAATATGCGTATCGAAATATGCTCGTAACTGACGACAAATATATATTTACCCTCTTTAACTTATGACAATGAATTAAAATCTTATTTGTTGTTTTTACTAAACAACAAATAAGTGAGTCATACTGTGTCCGGGACAGATGGCGGACCGATCACCGATCATTTAATTCTTAATTCATAATGTACATTACGACTGAATTAAATGGCGTGTATGTGCAAAATCGGGGCGTAGCGATTACTCACTTGCTAATACCAGGTATGTCATACGACTGTGTTGCGACTTCCTCCACAGCTGCGACGGCCGCGCTCAACTCAAACCCGTGTATATCAAACTCTGCTCTCAATTCTTTAAGCAATTGCACGAAGTTCTGTTTATCGGCTGGCCCGTTGACCGTATCCCGTCTATTCGGGTACTCCCAGTCCAGGTTTAAGCCATCGAAACCATAAACTTGCATCATCTTTATAGCGCTCGTTATAAAGTTCCTTCGTAATATCGAGCTGGCCGCCATCTAGGGTAAATAAATTCTAAAGTTATTTATTAACCTTACTAGGATAAATAAACTCACGTTAATTATTAACCTTAACTAAGGTAAAAAAAAACTCCCACGTTATTTAATGACCTTAGTATATTAAATAAACTGTCAAGTTATTTATTACCCTAGACAGAGACGCTACCTTACAACTTTCACCGAGCTTATTAGGTCCTAATTGTGACAGGGGATGACCCCAACATCGCACATCGAGAAAACAATCATTAGTTATCTAATAAAATACAACCGCTTTATTTATTATTATACTTCTGGTACTACTTCTGGTGGGAAAAATTTATTTTAATAACGAAAGGATGAAAACGGGAAGAGGATTTGATGGGGGAGGGGAGGAATAGTAAAAGGAAAAATCTTTTTCTGTTTATCCACTCCCCTCACCGCCCCTCTTCTGTCTATTAAAGGTGGGCAAAGCATCTATAACTGTTATGTTGCTCGTATGTATGCTCGTTGCAGATGTCTATGGGTAGCCGTCACATGATATACATGGTGAACCGCTGGTCCGTTGGTCAGTTTCTTGTATAAAATAAAATCAATCCCAATTTCAAAAAAACAATGACAAGGAGTAGAAGGTTTACTTGTGCGTTTCCGTCAGTAAGTGAGATGACGTGAAATCTAATTCTTACATTTTAACCTACCTATATTCGTTTGTTACCTTTATATATGTATAAAAAGGCAAAAGTAAACTAATACGTATCAGGTTCTTTTACAATTAGTAAGCATCTTTTTTAATATCAGTAATAATTTCGAATTAAACATTTACTACACACACATAAATATTGATAAGTGTGCTAATGGTCGTGTTTGTTTCAGCTATAACATTAGAAATATAGAATAAGTCTTACTCGTGAATATTTCGCCGACCCCTCGTTCCATCCTCCAACAGCCAAAAGGGTTTTGAGATTGGGTCTGCCAACTTTCAACGCATTGAATTTGGCAAAATTGTCTGTTAATGGATAAATGTATTATAACAACATGTAACATATGATTTTAAATTATACTCTGTCCAATTATTCAAAGTTTTGCCCTTTGTCCATTTTCCTCTCGGCTTTACTCATACTAAATTATCAATCCAATCCAGTAATAATAAATAAGTAACGGAGGCTCCCGAGAAAACTTTCGAGCTTAATTACTCTTAAAGAGGTTTAGGCTAGCCTCTGGGCTCTTACACCTCAAGCCCGATGTAGCTGTAGATTGCCTTCTCCAGGAAAACAGTGACGAGTCAGTCACAAAAAACTACTCATACATATATTATCGTATATCAAATTAAAAAAATAGCCAGTCATTAAAAACTACCGACAAAATTGAAAACTGAAAAGTTTGAAGTAGTTTCTTTTATATCTACAATTTATTTCTAAATAAGTCTAAATGTAAATGAGTCTTTATGAAACGTTTTATTTACAGACAATTATGCGAATTGAAAGTAATCACGAGAACAGTAAACCGGCCAATGTTTAACGAGTATGTAATCTTTGATCATCAATCATCACTTAACGTCAGTTGGGATTATGGTTAAGTACTAGTACTATTCATCATTGGAGGGATTGATGGGTAATGGTGACCACGTACAGGTCGACACACCATCAGTAAGGCTCCCACAAGATGGACCTATGATCTGGTCAAAGCTGCGGGAGCGCACTGAATGAGGGTGGCAGGGGACCGATCTTAGTAGCCACCAAAGGGGAGGCCTACGTCCAGTAGTGGACGAATATCGGCTGAACGGCGGCGACGACTAGTTTATTCAGAGAAAAAAAAACTTTTGTAGTCTAGTTGCAAATCAATGGAAGTGACTATTCACTATTCACTGAATCTAAGCTATCTATCTGCATCAGATTTTGTTTAATGATGTCTGATAGTATTTTACTGCCACTTACCTCTTCCCCAATTATCGGGTAAATCTAAGTACGGGTCTAAAGATATGACTGTCCCTTGCGTATTGATTCCAACGAACGAGTAAACCAGATGCGTGCATAAGTTGGGGTCTATATGTTCCACATCAAATTTACCCAAGCTTGGGCGGTATGTGGCCCACGTCCCGTAGTAACATAGTAGAAGGTCTGAAAATAAATTACAAATATACTGTTTTAATTATATACCTTTTGAGGCTTTAGTTTTCAAGATCACGATTATTTATTGTATACTAGCAGTTTTAGTTCATATCAAATACAAATAAATAATCATTTGTATTGAGTACTTAAAATATACATTTTGCCGTCCATAACTTTAGTGGTATTGTATTTATATTTAAATATCAACTACAACTCCATTCCCGTCGAGGCAATTTTAATGAAAATTCATCATGTGTATTATCATTAAGATATACATAAATACATGTTCTACAAGAAGACTATATATATAGATTATATATAATGAAATCATTATCATTGTCAGCGTTGTCGTTAGCGTCTAAAACGTCTTTAAGAAGTAACAAGTATAAATATACTGGCTGACTCCGAAAAGTTCGTTCCACCTTAAATTTTAATTTTAAATTGATGTGTTACCTTATTAGCTGTATTAATATGTAAAATGTAACAATGTATTAATTTTGTATTCATTGCTGGATGGGTTGTACTCGGGTCGATCCCTTTATTGAAAGCATATTGAGCTTGATAACAGCAAGGGCACGGCGCGAGCGTGATCAGATCAAGAGAAGAATTCCGACATCGGTGTGAGACCCGAGCTTGATTTTATTTTTGCGCGCATTAGTTTTTATACTGCGATAACTCCTAAGATAATTATTTAAATTATATGGTGTGAAGTGCCAGAAATGCTTGAGGTAACTAACATATTTACGTTGATAAGGATTAATACTGTATCTGTAGGATTAATAGAATGTTAGATATATCGTGGACATTTTTCTAGATCTGTTTAATATACACAATTCTGTAATACATTATTTTGATCTATCTCGTAAGGTTCGGCCACCGTTTGGAATGATATCGCCCTAAAATATGTACCTTTTACGACATCATCTCTGCTTTTCTCTACTATAATATTCATGTATTATACTTATTATCTTTTTTCTTAAATCCCCTAGTCTATTATTTAAAACGTATTAAAATCCGTTGCGTAGTTTGAAAGATTTAAGGGGGGAACAGACAGCGAAAGCGACTTTGTTTTCTACGATATACAGAAGTGCATTAGATTAACTTATAATAAATTATTATTTAAGTATAAAAACATGTTGAAAACTTACTATCACCGGCATTAACAATATTAATTGTCAAAGTTAATAATGTAAATGCTAAAAAGCACTTTGAATTCATTCTAAGAATACGCAACACTAGCAAATAAACCGATACATTGACACTCACTGAAATGTATCAAAGGATCAGTCTATATAAAGACATGTTATCATAATCAAGTACCATCGTCCTTTCTATTGTTCGTCACCGCAAATGCTAATGACACATGTATGAGTGTGGATTGTACGTTTAAAAGAAGTGTTTAAACCGAACTATGCAAGCATGATAACATGGCACTCCTTCGAAATTCGACGCACACACCCTTACAACGTCTCTTTTCCCAGCGCGCGTCCTTGTACGTACTATGAACAAGAAAGCTGTACTAATATCGTTAGTCTCGTTACATTATTTCAAGACGTAATCTTTTTTTACGCTGTACAAGCACGTAACTATGGCATAATTTCAGGTATCATTCTATAGTGCAAGTAGCTATTGCAAGCTTTGTACCAAGCTTATTTGGTATGAAGTGTAGGTCGGTCTGAAGTTGGCCGTCAGTGATCACTTAACATTAGGTGACCCACTGCTCGTCTGCCCCTATAAAAACACATTTATCTGATT
The DNA here is from genome assembly GCA_000931545.1 of Papilio glaucus. Classification (NCBI taxonomy): domain Eukaryota; kingdom Metazoa; phylum Arthropoda; class Insecta; order Lepidoptera; family Papilionidae; genus Papilio; species Papilio glaucus. The sequence goes on from JWHW01010104.1 coordinate 285,073, forward strand.
TATCAAACCTCTAACGCCGAAGTATACTTAATGCCGGTATTTTGTAAGGTCGTGATGGTTCTCCGGTCGAGTAGGCCCATTAATTTAAAAGCTGTTGCCATCTTTGACACTGGTCGTAGTTTTAGTACTTACGGTGACTCAAAACTTTATTGTTTTGTTTTATTATTGCGCTACTACGCTAATTACACGAGCGATAATAATATTGTTATTGTCATATCAAGTGGGATAAGAACATGAGTACACAAGTAATGCACATATATTTACAGAAGTAGTGATAAGATAAATGGAGATTACTTAGCAAAGCAAAATCACCGCTACCTGACTTCGCTTTTCTAATGCCCGCCATGTTGACTGACTGATCTGCTTTAAACCGGATTTCAACAGTCTAGAATTTAGTGTACTTTACTTATTTGCTGTACAACATTCAAAATTTATAAATATTATATTTAGATTTATGATATTATAATACAAAAATGTTGTATAAAATATCATTGATTGATGATTGATAGAATTATATTAAATAGGGTCATTCCAGATTATCATTTTTACACAAATATATATATTTATTTTACAATTGTTGACTTACTAATTGATAACGTTGATCAAGTGTTTGTATCATTGTGTGCACGCTTGTTGGTTTTGTGAGAGTCAGCCAACGGGGCAAATGATTAAAACGTTTGCCACGTACACATCGACGCTGTGTAGGTCGGTCTCACAAGGTCAAGGCTTTGGATGAGATCGACAAGAGACTGATCTTTGGCAATTCTTGAGAGAGGAATAAAAGAGGCCTACGTGCAGCTATGAACGGCTCTTGGCTGCCTAATTATGACGTGACAATGAAAGCTAAATTAAACTATATTCTATTCTTTATTCTCTATTTAATATTTAAAGAAAAAATATCCCGACCAGTTTAACGATATGAAATAATTTATTTAAAAACCTTTACAGCTTAGGAACTAGAACACAAAAACCGCAACGCAATAAGTAACTTTCATTTATCCATTTGTTTTACAAACGACATAACTTCGTTACGCACATTCTGTCTACAAATGAGTTACTGCGTCACGAGGTTTAGACGTATGAACAAAATGTTATTTGACATTTTTATGAGCTGTCCCGTATGATGGAATGATTTATAAAACGATATCATTTAATGTTGCCCGTGAAATAAAAATGTTATTTATTACTTTTTACTGTGAATCAATTTATTTTGTAATGGAATAAGGTGGCAAACAAGCTCCGTTATATTATTTAACTTTCGTCTTTTGAATAGCTACAAGTATAATTTAAATACTATTAATACAATATAGTTTACGTATCTACCTAAGATATATAAACTATCATACTATAGCACAATTTAACAAAAAATACAAATAACGTTTTATTAGTTTCAATTTTATATTCAAATAGCACATCTAGTAGGTTTTTTATGACTGTAGACCGGGACAGTAGTTAATATAATATGGCTCTGTTTTATGCGTCGGGACAAATATGTGTGGAGTTGCTAGATTTTTATGAACTTCCTCGCAGACTCTTTATTAACTTTCACTTAGTTTAAAATAGGCTCTAGCTACTCTTTTTAATATGTACAACCTTTTAAATGTACAATGTGAAAAATTGAAATGAGCCCTCAAATTTGCGAAATCAGAATGAAATTTGAGTTCATGGACAAACTGTAACCAAAATGGTACTATCATAGGTAAAATCAGCGTGGTATTCCTGCGTTTTGTCTGATGAGTGAATTGCTGCGGGCTCCTTTTTATTTTCCGCGTTCCCTCAATGCGCCTGTAGGTCTTCTGATCGGGGACGGATCGTGAGTATGTGTATGCTAATAGTATTTGGAGACCTTTTTAATGTGAAGAAACGCCTAAGCATATCCTTACGGGTTCAAGTGCGGATTATGTCTGACTAAAGCCTCACAATGTCCCTCTCGCGCATGTCAGCCTACCTAAATTATTAATTACCAATTCGAATAAAGATTTACAGTAAACGATATTAACAATTTACTGTCTACGATATCAGCAATATTTTTTTAATTCACCAATTGTCCAATATCTTCTACTGGCGATGGTGCCGATGGGCGATTATTACTAAAAGTAATTGAAGTAATCAATTGTTTAGTTTAGCAGATAAATGTCGATAAAAATCAAGGTTAGTCGATAACAATCGATGTTGGTCGATAAAAATCGACAAGGTTAAGCTACTTTGTATCTTAACCCTGTCGATTATTCGATCGTACTTACACACGACATGTATGTAAGTTGCATCTAATTTTTTTGTTGCGGATATTGATAGCGGTACCCTATAACATCAGGTGAACTTTTTCGTTCGCCTGGTTCGACCTATAAAAACTTTATAGATTTTATTTCCATCGAACATAACTATCGAATGCGAAGGCAGAGAAACTGCTGTTGTCGAGGACGTATAAAATTTTCGTTCGTAATTGGGACCTGTGAAAAATGGTGAGATATTTTAAGCCTCCAATCTGATACAAGCGATACTAACAAACCACTACTACTATTGTTTGTCGATTCGAAATCATTTCGTATTGTTATTATCACTTGTCGCAAATAGTATGTATGTACCATAAAACTGATAGCTTCTTTATTCCTTTGTTTGAAAAGAAAACTTAAATCCTATTTATAATTGTAAACAGGATATTTATATTGTTGCGTTTCAATTGTGAAACGGGTAATGGAAACCTTGTGATTTAGAAATCCAGCAATTTCTTACCAACCTCGTGTACAACTAAATGTCTGTAACTTATTTAGTTGTCTTCAATGTGAAGATCATATGTGGAATTTCTTATTCTTTTCTTTCGTCCCGTTTAAAATTAAGTTCCTAACTACAATGATACCATCTTTAAATCATAACCAAAAATAGACACTCAAAAATCTGTACTGATTGCTGTAGTACGGGATATTGTTGAAAATTGTTTGGCTTAACGATCGCCCTAACAAGTGGACATGGCAGTGCTTCAATACTATTGCATTTTTAACTGTGGTCGACGCATATTGAATTTTAAAGCGATTTCTCGATGAGAGTTTTTACTAGCGGCGCTTAAATTTGAGCCTGCATCGGCTCGAATGTAAATCAAAATTGTCAATATTATAATAATCAAACGCGGGAATTCCCAAAGTTAATTGAGCTCATCTAACAAAATTTGGGACCAATATTAGCACTCACCTTCTGGCTATCTGAAAATAAATAGTAGCTGTAACAGTAGAATGCCCTAAGGATAACACAGCCGTCAGACCAGTCAGTCAGTGACCTTTTGGCTGTTAGCTAAATATGTAATGCCTACATTTTAGGGCCCACTCAATATTCGCTCGCGATATACTGGTGGGTCGCCTGTCTTTCGTGGTGTTTCACCGGTCGAGTCGGTCCATTCGTGCAACAGATGTTGTTGTTGCGGACTCTACCACTGTTAAATGTTAATGTATGAATTTCATAAAAATTTCATCCCCTTCCCTTCCCAGTACCCTTCTTTAAGGCCTATATGTGCTGCCATGTGTTTGTGTTTTAGCTGCTGGCGCTACAGCGGTTTTCATGACGATTTAGGACGTTTACCCACTGCAAAAACATTCACGATCCGTTAAAACCATATTCCGAGGAGGGCTGGCGTCAGGCAAGCGGCCGGCATTAAAAACTGTAGTTAAAACGTATGCAGACTACGTTCACACTATGCCGACCACACATAATGAGATGATGAGGATAAACAAAACCTAATTTTATTTCCCACAAAAAAGCGATGTTTAAAGAAAATACGTTAGAATAAAACTGCGACAAAAAAAAATCAGTAATGAGGATTCTCGCCAGCTAACTTTTTAAGCCAATGTTTTTTTTAACAATGAGTCCTTTGTTACATAAATGTTTAACATTGCCTTGTGGCATCTCCCGGATCCCTAAAAGGTTATTTTCGTTTATAAAATGAGAAGGTTTTAGAGTTCAAATAATTACTTGAAGGAAATATACATTTTTAAAACATTTAAAATTATTAAAACATTTCTTTATTTATATGTATTAATTAAATCTACCATATTTCACTATATATAAATACCTTATATAATTATGTAGGATTTCATCGTGAAAGAAGAACAAACATTCGTTCTTTCGTCCATTTTTTATAAATAAGAAGGACAAACGAGCAGCGGGTCGCCTAATACTTAAGAGATCACCGACGCCCATGAACATCAGCAACACCAGAGGAACTGCAGACGCATTACCGGCCTTTAAGGAATGAGTACACTCGCTTCTTAAAGGACCCTAAATCGTATGTATCAGTGGCAGGAACTATTCGAAACTATGCTCACAAACTTTCACGTTTAAAATATAAGCAGGATTATTAATTACAAATTATGTACCAAATATCGTTTTTAATTACTTTATCAGTAATGTAGAATCAGCATTACAACAAAAGTTATAGAATATACAAAGAATATAATTTTATCAAACACCTCGGCTACTTCGCGTCTTGCATTGAACTCTATATTGTCAGATTGCATTTCTTCAACGTTCCCCAACCTCGGTGCAAGTCCGACCCCTGAGTCACAATCTTCCTCCGTCGTCAGGTTACTCTCCCCAAGCGTTTCGTAGATTCTACATAACTGAAAAATAAATAAGGAACAAAACAAACATTGACATTTGTATTAAACTCGTGTATGTTTACAATCCCCCCTGACGTTAGGAGACGGTGTAATCAAGAACGTTATGCCGTACGGTAGCTTACCATAAACTCTTAAAAGCTTATCGAGATATACGTTTCAGTTCATCACTGAGCGTATTATGAACAAAGACCCAAATAGACCGTATTATATGATTCTCTGAAGTTCATTCATTATCATCATCGAAAATTTATATTTAAACTAAAGCCATATTACTGCCACAAGTTTTAATTAGTAATTTCTTATTTATGCATCTGTTCATTTTCATAGAAACACTAAAATGCTGTCAGACGGCTAAAGTCAAGGTCTGATACTAAAATATAAAACGTAGTCTTTTTCTATTAGGAGAGACAACATAGTAAAAAAGAATTGTCTTCGTTTTTATCCAGTTTATTACCCAAATTCATAATGAGCCGAGCCTAGATCGCTATCCCTTTTAGTAATCTTAGGGAGTTAGACAAGAATCATTTCGGTAATGCCGGAGGCCTAATCCTAGTCCTTTTCACGTTCCTATCCTTTTCTACTAAGAAATGGATGGAAAGGGGAAGAGGATTTTATGGGAGAGGGGATGGATAGGAAAAGGAAATATTTCCTTTCCTATAGTTGATTGCCTCTGTGCGTTAAAGGTAGGCAAAGCATCAGCAATTAAACAAAAAGTTATCAGCGCAAAATTAGCTTGTTGCAGATGCCTATGGGTAGCGGTCATTTATCATCGGGTGACGTGTTTACTCGTTTGTTACCTTCTTCTATATAAGAAACCACTAAAAATAAGAAAAGATTATAATAAAAAGGTACCTTAACTTCAGGTAGACAGAATAATGTTCTTAAGCATCGTTGAAGTAAAATAGAACTTATGAATGGCTTCTTGCATATTCTATCCGCCATTTCAGTCATCAAAAACACGTGCACGATCAGTGCTATCAATGCGCTGATAAGTACAGTCGTGTACAGAACCACTGAAAAGAAAACGATATAAAACAATTATAGTTTAAAAAAAAACAAGCATAGGTCTAGTCAAGATATTTTTACTTGTGGCGTTGTACTCAATCTCAATATATTTTATATGTTTTATTAATAATGTAAGCCTTGATTTCCGGACGAAGTTATGATATTTTTTTTTGTCATCAGATCGTCGATACAAGTGAAAATTTTCAAGTTAACCGGCCATCTTCAATTTGGTGGTGTAAATTACGTTGAAATATTCTGATAATTACGGAAGTTTAAGACATAATTGATACGTATATGCAACGATATATGCATACATACACATACAGATTAAGACTTAGTTATAAATATACAAGAATTATACAGTAATGAGCGGCATTTAATAGAAGTCAAAATGTATGTTGTTAGATCGACATGTTATTATCTATATACATTATCTTACATTAGTGTACTTACATATTGTAGGTATAGTGTGACAAGGTACTAAATAGTCGATGTAACAAAGTCCCATGCAAACGACGATCGTGCTTCCCGCGTAAAACCAAACTCGATCCATTTTCAATGGCTCCGACCAAAATGACATCAACACGAATGCTACAAGTACTGGAATATAATATACAAAATAAAATAATTTGATCTAAAATTTCTATCTATAATCATTCTAATGCTGCAAGGCACGTTTGAAAGAATATCGATGGGCCTTACTGGGAATAGTACCAAACCGGAAAATGAACTCTTCTTATAACAAAAAGAAGACGCATATAGAGGGTCTATATGCGTCTTAATTTTTTTATTCATACGCCCTTTGGCCTTCATAAGTGCACTGCTGAATATCGGTCTTTCCCAACAGAAGTTATCTGATAGAAACGTTCACACTGTAACTATCGTCCAAACTAAACTCTAAAAAGGTATCTTCTATAGATCGTCTTCAATATCTCAGAAAGATCGAGAGTGATCGTTAACCCGGAAAAGTTAATACGAATAACACAGCTTCGCTAGTATTAACAGCTCCTGGGTTAAGCGGCAAACCAAAAAGGAAAGAATTACAAATTTCTCACCTAGTAGAGGAGTGTAAAAGACGATGTTATAGGATGACGCCCGCCTCTTCAGATTCATCTTAATCAACAACCTGTCACTTGTTGTCACGCTGTCGTTTGTTTCAGAACCGAGGTTACTCCACGCGGCAGCCGACAAAACGTACTGCCCCATATCAATTTCCCACTCGTTTTGTATCACATCGTCTATATCTGTGAACTGTTTCAATATATGATTCAAGATTAAAGTTATACACTTCACACTCAACTTCAGTCTCTGTCCTGCATACATGGTGCGAGTGTACACTCCCGAACAGAAGCTTATTTACTTACACCTTCCATATCTTCTTTCTCTGGAACGCTAAGAAATATTTGTTCGTACGTTTCCCATGGCTGGATCACTATAGAACAATTATATTCATCTCGAGGCCACCTGAAATACAATTAAGATGTCAGTGCCCCTTTTCCCAGGTCAGTCAGTCTTTTTCCCAGGTCTGGACGTATTCATGTATTTACTACTAGTTAGCCCGGTAGGAGGGTGTTTTTTTTAGGTATTATTGATTTTATATTAATTACTAGATGCGTTGCACTCGGGTCGATACCCTTCATTGAAGTCCCTCGGGAATACAACAGATCAAAAAATCTGTGCAGTCGCCCAAGTGTGTTTGATTCTCGAGTGTAATTGGTGTAACTAACACGATTTTGTTTTATATGTACCGATATAGATTCTACGTACCTATTTAAATTGGTCGAATAATCCAAACACCATGTATATATTGTTGTTTGAAAATGAAATACGGCGTCACCGCTATGTACCATCCATATTAAATCAGGATTTCTTGTATCCAGCATGCCTAAGTCATCAGAACTGAAAACAATCTACGATGAGGAGTATGCAAAATATAAAAGAAAGTTACCTACTAGTGATAAAAGAAACTGATAAGTGATAGAGAAATAGTAAATAAGAAAAAGTTTAAAATGATAACAACAGATGGAACTGTTAATGTAAATGTCATATCTGGATCGCGATGTTAAAGCTTTTTTTAAACTTTAGAATTACATTAAAAATTTAGTTAACACATTTAAATAATATAAGTTAAAACAGTTTACTTGAAAACGAAGAAAGTCGGCCTCCAGATTTGTCCCTGACGAAATGTCAAACTAGTAGTACCATTAAACTTGCTCGGATTCCAAGCCATGCTGTCGTCCGTCCAACTCTGTATATCATGAAGTAATAAGGCTATTTTTTTTGTACTTAATAAAAGTAAAAGTAAGAATAATAGTAAAATAATGGAATAAAATTAATTCTATGGACTAGACGGAAACACGGAACAGACTGCAGTCTGTTCCGCATTAGGGAACATGGCTAGGTACTACCACCTGCTTAGTATCCCAGTAATTAATAAATTTAAATATGCAAGATCTCAAGATACTGTGAGCTTATTCTCCATAGATCGAAGCAGAAAATAGTACTTTAAAATAAGAGGGTACTTCGCAAGCAAGAGACATTGGGACGTCAGACACTTCAGTCCCCACCCCCGTGACCATGAGCGCTGTAAAGTACTAGAAACTTGGGTAACAAAAAACGTAAAATAAACGCCATAAAATCCGTAAAATTAGTTTCATTCCAATGAGTAGTATTTGAGTAAATATAAGAAATCATTATAATAATAAAATATTATATTTTAAATTAAATACTAATTTTCACATCCGTTTCAATTTAAACTAATTGCAATTAGATAGCTTATAACAGTATTCAAATGCGGATTATAATCTACAGATATGTATTGCAGACCGTACCATTACATTATTAGGAATTTAAATATTATTTTAGTTGTATGAATGTAAAAAGCAAATCGTACCATGAAAACAGCTAATCCTGTAGTCAATTTAGCATCTAACGCGTTGTAGAGCAAGCTCGTCACTTTAACACCAAGCTTAACGTTCATTTTCTGAGTCGGGGGTAGGTGAGGCATTCGACCCATCAGTAGCGTTGTCTTCAAACTGTCGGTGCTGGTTTCTTTGCGCTCTACAGCTTCTGAATTAGGTGTTGCCGCTAAAAAACATTGCCCCATAATTATTGCATGTTTGTATTTACTACGAAGTGCAAAGTCAGTGGCTCGTGGGGAGTCGCACGCACATCAGAGTCACAAGATCTTGTTATGAATATTATATACTTAAATAATTCTTATACAGCGTTATAACATCCCCCTATGACATCGCTAGCTGTTAAGCCTGGCAACCCTGCCAACGTTGTAATTAAATATAAGCGCTTCCAATTGTCAATGTCAATTAATTAACACACATAATTATCTACCCTCCTCGTATACAGCGTTAAATCGAGATTAAAACTTTACTTTTATAGCTGTCCTCGATGAATACACAGCTTATTCTAGTACCTGCCATCCTTAGATCACGTCACCAATTAATACTCTATATCAAGTATCAAGGATCAATGAATAGCTACATACATTTTTACTTAGAAACGGATGCTAACAATTGTCATAACATTACTGAATCTCTTAACTTTGACAGTTCTTACCAATATGTAAGTTAAAGATTAAAAGGCAAAGAAAGAACAGATCTTCGCAGATATCCTATATGTTTTCGATACGGATTAGTCGCCCTCACAAGTTTAATCTTTGCCCCTGCTATTACCACATTAACAATGCGGTGATATCGAGTGACAGAGGGTGGGACTTCTTTTCAATTCAGTACAAATTGCACATTGACCGTGGAAGACAGATTTATCTAGTAGTTTATTAATGACTACTAGATGTCATATCGGATACTTAAGAGATTCACCTGTATTATTACTCCCTGGAGATGGACAATCATATAAGAATTTCGCCTCGACGCCATTCCAAGCAGCGAAACTGAAGTATTTAATGTTAAGAGGACTAACGTCAAAATAACTTAGAACCGGCAACACTTCATCCTCCTTCCCGAATTCTATTAAACCATCTGAAAACAAATATTTTTATCAAACGAATCCGTTCATATCAGAATGGATTATAATATTTATAGTTATAATATCAAAACACTATAATTTTGACCTATGCAATCATTATTCGCCATGTATAATGGAATGCCAGGGAAAGTGAGGCACACACCCGCTGACAGTTTATCTCCTCGCTTGTAACATTGTTTCTACAGCGAGAGACGAAGCTAATACTTATAGCTTGATCCCTCGCTGTAGAAGTAAGCGATAGTCTTGTTAGATTATTTCACGATGTAGGCTTTATTTACATTGTACATTCGAGCCGATATGACGTCATCACACTCGGAAGTTATATTATTGTGCATGACCACAATCGTGGTTGAAAGACATAATTGACACTGACGCTGGCAAGTTGTAGCAATCGTTTGTCTGCAAGCAAAATATAGTCTTTTCTTCTTTAATGCTTAATAGAAATAATATTACCTTTGTAAATTTTTACATAAAACGGTCGAAACTCGATGGATGATAGAATGCCGACAGTCTTTGAGGATGCCCGAGCATTTCTTCTCAGATTGCGACGAAGTTCTGTGAACCTGTTACCTCCTCCGCCTATAACTGTGAATAAAAATACAATTACATACAATACACTCTTGCTGAGGTCGTAACAAATAATATTTAATAGCAAGTATAGACGTTCGGGAAGCTCAAACGTTAGCTAATGTCGTCGTGTACATTTTTTGAAATTATTTTATGAAGGAGGTTTTTAACACGCTTCTCAAATATCCAACAAGCTGGAGATGCATTGCCTACATTTAATAGACGAAATGCAGAATACTTCTACTTTAACCCTTTAAAAATTTTATCCTTCTAACAGCATTTATTATTTATCTCCTTACCTATTTCATAGACGGGATCATTAGTGGAGGGCTGGGGTACAGTCGACAACAAAATATGTCCGTTGCTTCCTGCCAGTATCGCCAGATGCATCTCAAAAGTCAATTCGGCTTCGGATTTTATATTTCGACGATCTGCTGAGTCTACTCGGTAGTATGTCTCGTAGACGTAACCATGTCGGCATATGTGTTCCTTGCAACGCATCGCCACTGTAATTATAAGATACACAATTATGTAACTATATTATGTAACTATATACACAATTATGTATTAAATTCTTTTTATAGAATGAGGTGGCAAACAAGCAAGCGTTTCACCTGATATTAAGTGCTCGCACCCCACACGTATCTGCAACGAGCTAATGAGTACCAGATGAGTTTTGGAATAAAAGTAATTTTACGGATTTTATCGCGTTTATTTTATGTTTTTTGAGTCCCGACGTTTTCGCCAGAAACCTTTGACATTGGGACTTCTGACACCTCAGACTCCCGTGACCTTAGCGCTGTAAAGTACTCGAAACGTCGGGAATAGAAAAACGTAAAATTAACGAGATAAAATCCGTAAAATTAGTTTTATTCCAATGTGTATAGTATTAGAGTAAATATAAGAAATCATCCGTTGCCAAGCTTTAATGGACGGAGTAGGGATAGCGAAAAAAACAAAATATTTCTTTTTCTATCCATCCTCCGTAGTCAAATCCTCTTCCCCTTCCCATCCTTTTCTTATTATAAAATGATGAGTCGGCCTATTCGTGCAACAGAGGTTGATGTTGCGGACTCTACCACTATCCTCTCCACCCTACCACCAATTAGAACATGCCACTGATGTATTGAATACTCATGAAACAGCCAGAAATGATAATTTTTAGCTTCATAAAAAGTATTCTTCTAGTAATAAATAATTTTATTATTTATGTGCAATATGAAATTAATTGGGCATGTTATGGAGAATAGCATCTGACAAGGAGAGTTTCAATAAGCATGTGCAAGCATATGTTGGTCGGGATAGGGCTAAGAACAAATGGATGGATTGCTATGAAAGATGACATGAGCAAGAAAGGACTGACTACTGAGTTGACGGATGATAAAAAGTCGCGGAAGAGGTAAAAGTGTTGTGGACCCCACTTAAAGTACAGGTGAACAGGGCAGGCATTGATGTAATTGCAATACCAGGGCTACGTCGAGCAAATCAGTTAGTTTAAAATATGAGCAGAGAAATACTTACGGTCATATGTAAATGTATAATTAGCACACACTAAATTGATATTAATCCAAACATAAATCACTAATATCACAATTTTGCCTTTCATTTTACACTAAATAAAATACCAAAAACCTTCATTCAAGTTGTATTGTGATCTAACTAATTTAACCGACAACAAAAAGTGGAAGTTTCCCAGTGAACTTACAATAAAAATACAAATTACATATGAGTGACGGTTGTGCGTCAAGTCGGCAACACTACTGGCAAAAAACATTATATCGCGAAGTATTTGGAGGATATATCGCGATGGATTTGATTGGTCAGTAATAGTTTTAACTCGTATAGTTTGTTTGCGTCAGTATCTCGAATAGACTAACAAATACTAATTGTCGTTGAAGATTGAATCCTAAACATCTTAATAATGTTTACTTTTAATCTATCATCACTTAAATCATCAATGAATAGACTTTTAGCTTTAAATAGTAATTTAAAAAATTCATAGATTTTTTATACCACATTTTACCGTTTATTAACTTGGAGAAAAGTGATTGCGTTGTAATATTTTAAAATATTTAACACATTATTTAGTAAATCGTTTACATTGTAATTAAAAAATGTGCAATGTAATTTGTTTTTGGATTTAATATAAATTACTATCTATAAGATACTTTGCGTTGTTTTAATATTCATAAATCCATAGAATTATTTATAATACTGATAACGGACTACTCCAAACTGAAGTTTGTGTCGATAGTTACCAGACTTTATAAGCACTTGGACAATGGTAATAAATTCGTAAGTACTAACCTTAGACTATAATCTCCTATTAGTTGTATTTCACTGCATCCCGCTAAAAAGGAATGTTCTACAAAAAGTAATTCTAATCACCGTGCTGGTTTTTTAACTTTATTATTCTTGTCATAATAAAAAAACCCACAATTGCCAGTGATACCACCACGTTGTCACACACATACATAACGGAAATTCATTTATAGTTATCATAGCGGACACCACGGGGCTGTTATCTCAGCCGCTGGCGGTGGTATCAGCGCCCTCGCTAAATATCCTATTTGTTCTGCAGGATAACTTATATTTATTTACGGACATATTGCACTATTGTTTGTATAATAAATACAAACATCTTTATATAGTAAATACATTTAAGCGTGAGAAAAGGATGAATTAAAAACAGCTTGTTCGGAAGAAGTGAGGTCGAAAAATCGCTACAGAGTTAGTCAGTATGTCTTCATACGTAGCTGTTTTGCACACGTTGAAATAATTAATGAAGAAAGATAGACAACGCTTGTAAACGGCGATATTAAGGATACTTTGATCGAAGAACACGCATACGTAGCAGTAATTCCGCTCTCTTGTAAACACTTCTCTCTCCAACAATCTAACACTGACAATGACATGAACATTTTCCAGCATTTAAAGGCGTTAATGTTGTTTCGTTAATTCACACTATTGTTAGTAAACGTCTACATTTCTTAGCCGGAAAAGGTGGGTACAAGCTGGACTGGGTAACAAAGAACACGGCGATATATTAAACGAAGTGACGGTACGGCCATTGTTCGTGGCTGCTCTTCCAACTTCCGCCTGACCTGGTTAGTTCGACAACGCAACACTAGTTTATTAATGCACCCCGCTCCGCTCGCTTGACTCTCATAATTTACAGCGTCTCGCACCGCCCTCATTCATATGCAAACTAAACATTACAATTCATTTAAAACTGTTAATTTAGCAGAGAGGCTATTCAACCACTATCGGATCTATAGGCTAGCTTACCGTATTTAAGATTTCATTTCATACCACAAGAGGCAATCGAGCAGTGGGTCACCTTAAATATAAGTGATCACTGCTGAACATCAACAACACCACCGACGTGTTGTCAGCCTTTAAGGAAGAAGTATGCTCGCTTCTTGAAGGACCCTAAGTCTCATTAGTTCTGAAATACCCCCGTTCCACAACGCGGCTGCGCGATGCAGGAAATTTCGCCAAAATCACACTGCAGTGGAATGCCAACCATCAAGATGGTGTGGTCATACTTACTAGACTAAAACCAGGAAAATAACCTGTGAATATTAGATAATCATTTGACCTCTCTGTCGGGTGTTGATAACACTTGAATTAGAGGCTTCTGCCTCCATATTGGCTTACACAATCGTGTTATAGTGGGCTTGCAATGGGTTTTTTTTCTTTCAATTTAAATTTCGATGAAATTTTATGTAAAGAAATAAGGTCCAATGGCATTTTATCGCAAACCTGAGTATGAAATATGCGTTATCAAAATGTAATTTTTAATGGGCCGTAGTAATAAATGGTATAAAAAATCAATGCCTTTGCATTCATTTATCTTCATTTCGAATAAATGAAAACGAAAAAAATCTGTAACGATTATTAAAATTCAGCAAGTGAACATTACTTGTATTTATTTTAACTGCAGTATCTCTTATAAGCTATGAGTACAACAGCTGACAATTTACGACGTGCTTAGCTCGGACTCGCTGAAGATTTTATTTTATGAGAGCAACATGAAATGTGAAAAACCTAACGTGTTATTGCCTATAACTGTTCAAATAAAATAAATAATAAGTATAGGAAATAAATATGTAAGTCGTAATGAATATTAAAAAAAACGAATTAAAAAGTAAACAATGACTGCCTTTAGTTTATTTTGTTGTTCAGCAATTTTTAATAATAGTATGGTATATAATTTATTTTTCAATTAAAAAAACTGGTAAAATAGAAACATTATTACTACTGCACGAGACATTATAAATGAATGGTTTCTAACAGCTGCTGTCATTTACACTTTCAACTCTATTTTAATTACTCTCAGCTTTAAGTGTGTTTTTGATTTTAGCATCATATATTATTATTAAGTGTGTATACAAAAGTAATATTCGAGTTAAAAATTACAGTGTAAAATCATTCCACCGAACCTTAATTCCCTTTTAACCGAATTAAAAAAAAGGAAGAGGTTCTCAATTCACTTATATTTTCATGTTCACCTCAGAACTTCCACATTTTTAAACCACTTTAATTTTTTTCAAAGTTAAAACTCTTTAGCCGCGTTAGACGATATTTGGTGTAGCGTAGTAGGGGAAAATCTTATAGGTTCGCGTGAACAGCATGCTCAACATGCATCAGCAACGTGCTTGTTTGAATTTGGAACGGTTTCGACGATTTTTTATCATTTATTTGATTCAATTTTAAATTTTATTGTTAAGGTACAAGGTTTTATTTTTGTTGAAGGTCTACATATTATTTATTTCTTTTTAAATTATTGCCCTTCCACGTATTTTGAGTTTTCCCTTCAGTCCTGCTGATTGATGTCAACTACTAGTCCTGTGTTTTTGTTTTTTGCAATCAATAGTTTTTGTTTACAGATTGTTCCCATTTAATTTTATCCCTATCCGATAAGTTTAGATATTTTATAGTTTTATTGCGTTGAAATTATGTTCATTTAATTTGTCTATCTGATTGAAGCCGGACTAAAACTAATATCAATTTACCAGAAGTGATTGCGCTATTGATATAGTCAAATGCTATGTACGTTTGAAGTGCTCGCATTTGCTTATCGAGTTGTTATAATAACATAATAATAATAGGGTTCAATTTATATTTAACGTATTTCAACTTCTACTAACTAACTACTAAAATAGTGTACTAAACTAGCGCATAGGCTAATCCTAATATTATAGATGCGAATGTGAGTTTGTCTATCTGTTTGTTACGCATTAACTCCTTATTGTCTCGAGCAATCATTATGACATTGTCAGGGGTACAGAAAATGACATGGAGTACCTGTTATCCCGAAAATTTTACTGTTCCCGAGGAACATAAAACCTTTCTTATAATATCTGTTGCCATGGTAATGTTTCGTGTTTTAACAATAAAAACTTTTTGATACATGTTACGAATAATTCGAATTTATTACGCACGGAATCATCTTACAAAAATGCCACGGGCTATATTATATATACATATATATTTGGGTAAAATGTAATGTATTATAAAATGTATACTTTGAAGAAAAAGAAGTTCTCAACCTAATAAAGACATAGTCGAGGACAAGTGGAATAGTAATGAAATTAGGGGCGATTGGGCAGAGGGCGAGCCGACTGTGCCGAACGTTTGTCATCCATTCACGTGGAAGTAGCTGATAACTGAACAGCTCTTGTGATTTTAAGCACGAAGTTATGACGTCATCGCGAAACGAATATAAAGATTTAACCAATCGTAAATCATTTAGTGTACTGAAGCACACTAACATTTAAATTAAAGAAAATATTCTGTAATCGAAGAACGAGAAATCTAAGGCGAAAAAAAGATCGCTTACTGATGTTTTGTGTTTGTTTAAATATGAAAGCTGTTAATGCACAGAAAACAAACGGAAAACACATTTCAGCCAACAGGGCTCTATACAATAAAGTATAACGCGCTTTTTTTCTTTTCTTCCGTGTGACCTGGTTAGTGGGACGTCGGTACACTACATTATTAATACAGGTCGCTTCTGTTCGCACAGTTTCAACACTCCACTGTGTAATTAACATGGGTCATTTAAACTTACATCCAGTTTCTGTAAGGCTGATCAACGGAAAAAAATTAGCTAACTAGCTGTCAAAAGTCCAGTCAAATGTACTTTGAGTTGCTAGAAGCATGATCGTCAACTTTCGGTTAACAAACTTGTCAAAATTCGCTGTTCAAATGTATCGGGTGTTTAACAAATATTATTCGTCCAAACAAATTCGTTATGACATTTTTCTTAGATATTGTAGCTGATTACTACTTATTTATAAAACTTGAATTAAAATTATGAACATATTTCTGTATAATTTCTGTTGTAGGGTGAATAAAAATAAAAACATGGAAATTTTTAAAAATGCAAATAACAATTAATTGTTCCACGTCCACGTTAAAATCAATTTATATTGAGTTGGTAAACACAATATCCAAATTAATGAAAAAATCCTACCAATACATTATATTTACAAAAAAGCGCGTGTATCAGTGCTACACGCGGAGATTTTCTGCGCCTGAGATGAGAGATGATCTGTGGTCAACGATAGCTACGTTTGGGTTTGGTTTTTACAGTGATCTTTAACGCAAGCGTTAAAGTCTCTTTGTAAAGATTTTACTGCTTGTGTTAGGATTAACGGAACCTATTCAGACTAGTTTAGCATCGTTTAAGGTGTAAGACAGGGCTGAGTTGTTGAATCTCCTTAAGGATGACTATTTGAAAGCTTTCTGTTTGTGGATTAAGGATGGGTGAGCCAGTTATAAAACAACAACACCCACCCAAATTCAACGCGTAACGTAACGAAGAAAAGCACAGCAAATTGTTGCACCGCATATCGGATTGAAATAAATTGCCGTCGTCATTGTTCATCCAAACCTGACGTGGGTACTTTTAAAAGAAGAGTAAATAGGCTGATGCTAAACCAGTGCGTACCATCTTCACATGACAGACCTGACATCAGAGGGGATTCTAGCCACATTTTAGCGGATCTTCTATACATGTATACATAAGGCGATGTGTGTATGTATATTTCCTATAGATTCAGAAACGGTTGGACTGATATAGATTCTGACTAGTTTATTATATTAAAAAAATCAGTCGCCATGTGTACTTGAGAATGAAGGGAATATTGTAGTTTTAAGAAATCGGTTGAGTTTTGGCTGAGTGCGAGTCGATTTTGCCGCGCGTTTGTCAACTATTCACGTGGAAATAGTTGATAACTCAATAGCTCTTGAAATTTTCAAATATCTATTCAAAGAATTGAGAAATAACGAAAATGAGATACATTCTTACTTTATAATATTTCACTAACGACTACACATTGTTTTAATTCACAAATATCTTATTTTATTATCAATTTTTTTTGTCGCTTGTTTTTCGCTGGTGTCGATGAATGCTTTTATAAAAGTACTTACTTATGTTGACGTGGTTGACTATTTTATTGAGAGCCCGCAACATTTGCCTGTTGCGGGCGTATGGGAAGCGGTCACTTACACCAATTGAACCGTTTGCTCGTTTGACACCTCATACCATAAAAAAAGTATCGTCAACCTTTTTTTATTTATTTTTCTTGTATTCAATTTTGAATTGTATTGGTAAGAAACAAGGGTTTATTTTTGTTGATTATGTATTCATTATTTATTTATTTTATAACTATTGTTACAGCTTCCCACCTGTTTTTAGTTTTCACTTCTGTTGGCAGACCTCGTGTGTGTTTTTATGGTAGGGGAAGGAATTGGTGTGGGACCTACTAAGTGACCATTACTGTATTACTGTCCGCAACAAACGGAAAGTTATTGACATTGCCAGATTTTGTAACTTTTGTAAAATAATCGAAAGTCATCTGACATAGACACTAGGAATCTCTCGAATTTCAAATACAATTTACAAAATAATGATAATGCGGTAACCAATAGTACATTATGTAAACATACGCTTTGACATGTCTCCAACATGGAGTAATTAAATAGCAATTTAGATGTAATTAATCAAGAGATGAGCCGGTGGAAAGTATTTTGTAACGGGCGCTGAATGGCGGCGTGTCACGCGATTATATGAACGAAATCACTCAACACAACTGCGATATCTCCCAACACAAAGGACACGAGATTACAATGAGCTAGTTAATTTTTGTTGTAACAATAATGACTGGAATATTTATCTGAACAACTTGTGACGACTTTAAAATGTAAACTGGGATCTAACCAACCTAACCACAGAGTCAAATATAATTAGTCAGTACTTAAAAACCTGCGACAAACGTGAAAACTTAGCTTTATAATAGCAGTAGCTTTGTTATTCAAATTAAAACAAAACAACTTTAACTGCAAACTAGATTGGTTACAGCAAATAATTACTACTACCGCCATCTATTACAATAAAAATATACTGTTAACATATTTTGGTGACAAACTCTCATTTTACAAATCGAACATGTAATGTGGAGCAAAATTATAAAAGCCATTACCTTAAGCTGTTTGGCTTTTGTGTTTTGAAATTGGACACATGTATTAGAGACCCATGTGGACTGACAAATATTGGAAGAAAATGTCGAACAGTTGATTGACTACAAATATCATGACAATGATAATTTACTTACTGGCAGATCCCCATCTCCGACTAATATAAAGAGAAAATTACTATTACAGTATATTAAACTGCTTAACGCTTTTTAACCGCAATAGTTCCAATTGCAATTCCCTAAACCGCAACAGGGTTAATCGAGATGATTGCTTCGTGGTGACCTGAATTGCTTAGGTTATCTGTGGCAAAGGGCACGGTACATGCGTCGTTATTAGCAGTCGGCTAAACGTTCTGTGTCTCCGGTACCATATTCTTGTAATATTGAAATCTTTTATGTTTTTTATTAGAAATTGACTTTTCATTTGGTATAAGATAATTTATATTGTGTATATGTGTTTAATTGATTTTGTAAATGTGGGTAAACGAATGAATAATTGCAAACCTTCAGTGACAATAGTCCAGACACACTGCTCGCGTAATTGATGTCGATATTAATACATGTGGTCAAATAAATAAGGTGCTCCATTTGCTCGTGTGTATCTTTACATCATAAAATAGTTTAGTAAATTCTCGATTGTCCCTTAAGATTCTAAGGTAGGAACAGACTATTATATTTATTTATATTAGAATCCTTGTAACGTAGCTATGAGAGTGCCTTACTAGGCTACAAGTAGATATCTGCGAAGTATTAAAATATCATTCCGTCAGCATGTTTGTTATATTCTAACCCTGAAAAAACCTTAAGAATATAAATTATTTAACCGAGTTGAAAATCTCATGAACTCAATTCCCTGCTTGCTTGCCCTACGTACACTTCTCAAGTTTTATGATTGACGCTAATTGCGTCTCCCACTTAGCATCTCGTAGAAGATTTAATATTTTCACCATCTTCATTAAATATACTGCTAACTAGAATACTTAAAGGTATAACGTTGTATAACACTTAGCAGAAATGTATTTATTATTATAAACAGGGCTGCGACGTGGTACAATGTGACTTAAGTTCCTAATCCAAGTCCCTATCAAATAATCTAGTGACACTCGAGTAATGTACATAAACGACAGAGTAACTATATTAAGATGTAGTAGAAACGACTGACTTAACTTATATATTGCTACTGCCAATCGTTTTTTTAACGTTTACCCTTCTGTTACCAGTCGAAGCAACAAGATGTTCGCTCAGAACGTCCTCTGCCGATCCCCAAATCAGTTCTGCTCGTAGGTTAAGGACATACCCCGGTCCAAGTCTCTCAAGCCATACCTTTTTTGAAACTCAAAACTCAAACTCCTCGTATACTTTTCAACAACAATAAAAAATCGAACTAAATACATGTTTTTTTGTTGTTCGCTATTACCAACATATGTTGTATCCCTAAAGAAGGTAACTGATAGTGTATATTAACTTTTATGCTGTACACTAATTGCACCTCGCACTTAGTATCTCAGAAGATGAACCATAAACTCAGTCTGTGATTAAAGCTATAAAAATGTTGTAAAGGAAAGTGAAGTAAAACTGAACTTTAATGATCACACTGGCAACATTAACTTTTTGTGTGGAAAAATAAAGATCGTTATTAAAAGAACGTCAAATCGTTTAATTGAAAATATGTATTTGAGTATGAAGTAGAAAATATGTATTGGTTAAAGACATTTTTAGTTCATCCCCTAAAGACCTAAAAGTGGTTTGTATGTAGAAACTGCCCGTGATAAGCCCGGGAGGGACGCTAGTTATGACATATTATGGCTCAAATAGCTATACTTATGATAGAAAAAAAATAATTCTTTACTAACATCATTTTATAGTTCGAGATTTGGAGAGCTATTAAGTTATCGGCTCTTTCCACATCAGTGGATAACAAGCGCGCGGGACAACCTTAGGCCCCCTTTCGCCATTTGCCCCATCTACAATTTGTTACTATTCCAATATTCCATTCCCTCTCGTGTATTCATTGTGCGGAAGGATTTTTGCGTTCATTTCTTTGATGTAATAATATACCTTTTATACCCACTCTATTCACTCATTACACGAAACGATAAATAACTTTTACTTCGAGTCTTTTATCTGCGCGCTCATGGTCCTGTTTTACTCTTTTCAATATCACTATTAAAAACACAGTTAAAGCTTAATATCCTATATAAAATCGTAACCTAGAGGGGTAGGCAAAGATTGCGAATTTCCATTGCGAAATCCTTGCACACCGCTCTGTCTTCATCTACATCCATACATCTACGCATACACGCTCGACAGTTACGGGTACTTCTTATATCACCTTTCTTTAATATGTCACTTATTTGATCGATATGAAGTTTTTCTGGGATGCCCCCTACCAATACTGCCACTCTTTGTAACATGGAATTGTTTTGCTGCTCTCTCTTTGTTCATCCTTTCAACATGAACCACTGAAGCATACCTCTCATTTTTTGTTTTTGTTTGTTTTGATATGTTAAATAAAAAAATAAAAATAGGCCAAAAATTCTTTTTCCTTGTTTACTAACAAGCCATAACGTTTGATGTTTTATGAAGGCGGTCGAATGTTGCCATGGCACCTTTACAAAGCTCGATTATTGCTTTACAAAGATCACGACTTTGCCTCACAAACACGCCAAATAATTAAATTCATTCGAGAAATGTAATTCCCTTTTTTAGTACACTTTATTAAACAGAACAATATGATATTATTACTTTTTAAATATCCCTTTTCCGTCTTCAAAATGTATCATAAACTTTACTTCCCTTGTGTTATTTATTCATCTGTCACCTTCAAGAAAATCACTGTACGATTTTCTAAACGAAATTTTAAGATTTTTTAAACTAAAATATTACCGAAATTCGTCTAATGAAAATAGAAAAATAACTATTTGTTGATCCGCCCTGAGGGCTGCCGTTTATGAATTGAGGGTTTGGGGTAAATGCGTCAAACCTACACTGAATAGCATTACACTATTTCTTAAAAGAAAACGTTAACTAGGGATCGTGAAATACATCTTCTATCTGGATTCTCTAAATTTATAGAAAGTCTATGCAACTACTAAGCGAATTCACCACACATATCGTAATACCATAACTCGATACAAAATTGATATAGAATGGCGAATGCTAATATTAACTCAAGTATAATTGCCGACACAAGTCTTGTTTGATCTTCAAAACACACACGAAACCGTGCTCGGAGGCGTTAGTGTTAGAACTCACGTAAATCGTTTGTATTTGTGCGGAATATTCAATTTTGTTTACACTTCCGACGATGTTTCATTTGTAAATAATACTTGTTTTATGCAACTGTACAGATTCCGATTATGAAAAATGATGACAAAGTGACACAGGCATGCGTCAAACATTTTGTAGTTATAAGGTAATTTACGTTTTTCTTTCTGCACAATCAACTTTCTGTCGACGAAAAATTGATGACGTGTATTTTTAAGATTCTAAATTACGTTCTGCGTTTTGTCTGATGCACTCATCAATAATAGACTCTAATATGATTTCATTACTTTTAAAGTCATTTTGTTAGCTTAAATAACTAACGTCGGCCCCTTAAGTCCAAAAACTGCTACTAAATGTTGGGTGATTAGGTCAGCTCGAGCAAGGCAAAACCACTAGCCGTCTTCGCCCATAAAAATACTCAGCACTAACTATTTCTTTTAAAGTTTCCGCAGACCTCATTCCCTTATTCCCTTCCTATCCTCTCCTTTATCTTGATAATCTCCACGGTTCAGGAAAAGAGCGTACTTCTTCCTTTCACTCATATTCTTCCTAAAAATCATGTTATTGCAGTCCACCTCATACGAATCAATTTGATTCAATGTAATTTTATAACATTATTTCTTTCATTGCTTAGATAAATTTATTCTATTTAAGTAATGTTGAACTGTAATAATAAAAACGGTCGGAAAAGTTCCGGTAAAACCAGACCTCCATTCAGGAGGACTCGAATTAACTTTGAATTTTAAAAGTACGTTCTTTATCTATGTTATCAGAACCGAACTCTTTAATGCGGACCTGAGAGAGATTAGCATCGAGAGGCCATCGGAAAGGGGATTCTACGGTAAAGATTACTTCGAAATTTGTTATAAAGTGTACTTTAAAATACCGGAAGTGTTTTTATTTTTAGCGTATGCTAGAGATAGAACAGTCACATATGTATTCTATATTTAAATAATAAAAAAATTAACACCTTAGAGTTTATTTATGGGCATTATACGAGTAACAACTGTAACATTATTGCATATTATTTTACATTTCTAAATAATTATCTTTATTCTGAGTAAACTTCTTCTTCTCCCTGCCCTTTTCCCACTTTTTTTATGTGGCGTCGGTACAGTACGACTATAGTCCATACTGTAATAGATTTTGGCAATTGTTTTTTTTACGGCCGGCCGCCTGCCTGACGCATTCCTTCCTCGGGCATGTATATGAAATATTAGTAGATTATCAAATTAATTTTTCTAGTATTTCTTTTACCCATTCAATAGTCTAATAGCGGATTCGCAACCACGACCATGTTGTGCATGTTTCGCAGTCCGTAGTCCTTTAGGCTATAGGCTCTTTACTCTAAGTGAACTGATATGATATGGTATGGTGTTCGTTGGTTACGGTTATCTTAACTATTTACAATAAATATATTAATTATGCAATCAAATCCATAATTTAGAAGGGTTGGCAATGATTTCAGGTTTCGGAGTCCTAACATATTTCCCCTGGTTGTTTTGTACGTATCTACGCATTTATACCCGTCGGATACGGGTCCTACTCTTAGTATTGCCTTTATTTAGTATGGCACTAATCTGGTTGTACATTTTTTTTAAATTGATACCGCGGATTTATGAAATTTTAACAGTGATAGAGCCCGCAACAAAAACCTCTGTTGCACGAATTTGCCGACCCAACCGGTGGGATAGCTTTTTTATGCAAAAATTCGATCGTTCGAGTCATTGAGGCGACAAAGGAAAGCAAACTATCTAACATTCGCATTTATAATATTCGTTAGTTAGCATTTTAACTTAATTTAGTATTAACTTTATACTAAGGTCTATGATAACTTGAAAACAATTTACATTGTAGAACACAGACCGCATTTACATTTCAGTCTCAAACAGAACGTTGTCACTTGTGAATGATATATGAGGCGCTGAAGTCGGTTTCAAGTGTCGACCACTCGCTTTAGTTTGCCCCACTAACAAATCCAGATCAAACATCTCACTATTTAATTAATTAAATTAAAACATTAAAGTTAAACTATTCAGTTTTGCAGTTTTTAGACGTAGTGTTGACGATTACAAATAAAACTTTATCCATCTCTCCTTCCTCATATATTCCTATATTTGTGGTAACAATTTAGAAACATATGAGATGAAAGTAAATAAATACACCTTTATACTACTAAATTACTAAAAACAATTATCCTCCTTAAGTCGTATTCCTCATGTTTGAGGGTCGTGACCACCTCCATCCATGACCTTAGTCCTCAGGATGTTTCGCCATGTAGCTCTACCCCGGCCACTCAGAGAGCATCGTAGACAGAGGAGTCTAGTGTGGTGCGGATCTGGTCAGACCAACGCACGGCCCCGTGGCCTTTTTCCTTCCACTTTGCCAGTCACCACTAATTTTTCAAGATTATCTCCGTCTTTCCTGGCAATGTGTCCGAAGTACTCCAAGACTCGCTTGAGGCAGATGGTAGAGAGCCTAGTTTTGATGTTGAGTTTGGAAAGTATAGATGCTTTGGTCCGAAATGCAGTCTATGGGATCCAGAGTATTTTCCTCCAACACCACATATCAAAAGCGTCAATCCGTTTGCGGTCTGCAGATTTTAGGATCCATGTCTCAGCCCCATAAAGGAGGATGGAGAAAACGAGTGTGCGCACGAGTTTGATCTTCGTCTTCAGCAATATTTTACTGTTTCTCCAAGTTTTATGCAGCTAAGCCATGGCACTCTTGGCCATCCCAATTCTTCGGCGTACATCTGGTTCACAGGAGCAGTTGTTCGTGATAGTGGATCCGAGATAGACGAATTCTTCGACTATCTGTAGGTCGAGTGCGCCAGTCCGCTTAAAATTATTATTTCTATCTATGACCATAATTTTAGTCTTCTGTTTATTTATAGATAGGCCCAAGTCATTGCTGATTCGTTCCATTCTCTCCAGTAGTGTGCACATCAGCATAGCGGAATCTGCTTAATTTCACTCCTATCCATTGGTCGGAGGTTTGCCTCATGATGTATTCTCCATATATATTAAATAGAATAGGCGACAGAATGCAGCCCTGACGCAACCCTTTTTTAAATTTGAATGGGTGGGACATCATTTCCTCGATAATGACAACGCCTTGGCTCCTGCAGAAATCAATGATATAATAACACAAAAAATAGCAGATATGTCATAGGCGGTCGAAAAATGAAGACCCGAAAGCGTCCTGGTTAGGAGACTTTTTCTATAGCCTACGTCATGTATTTACATTAACGCTTAAGTGACAAATACTAGTCTGTCCTCTTTTTTCTTATTATTTTAATAACGTTATCCTTTTTACACTATTTGACATGCGTGAATGTTGCTGTCACTGGTGTTACTGATTTTGGAACACTTTTGACCGGTGACTTTGTATGAGTATATCATATCTATATTATAAAATATAATTACATGAAAACGTCAAAGTCAGACGATACAGGCCGAACCTTTTTGCCCCATCGATCGTCCGCGTTCTAAGAGCAATGTGTCAAGAGAACATATACGTCAGCTTTGATGAGTTGGCGTTGAACGCCCTAGTCCGTAAAGGTCTGTCCTGAATCGTGTTTGCAGAAAAAAGGGTACACGGCACACTCAAATGTGTCAAATGCAGCAAAACTTGGTGCGTCCAGAATGGTCGAGCGCGTTTGTATTACTTTTTGAATAGATTTTACTTATTTACTACCAGTATATAAGAATCTATCGTTTATAAACATTGTATATGAAAACAGTAATCACTGAACATTATAAAGAAAGTCTGTCCGTCTGAATGCGAGCGATAAATGCAAAAAGTATTGAACGAATTTTCATACGGGTTTCACCAAAACAATATAATATAAGTAATTCAGGAAGATGTTATTTATAAGTAAAGTTTTGTGTAAGAGTAAATCGATTGAAGTATGACTACAATTATTGTAGAAGATGCGATAGGCTAGTACAAAACTACAACAAAAAAATTGGCACATTAATAGTTCGTCAAACGTTTGCGACCAACGTAAATTGTCACAATGTACGTATAGGGCTCATTTCGTTATATTTTACTTGACACTCTTATTATAATATTCTAAGATGTACAATTAATCTTCGCCCACTAACAATCCTAAACGTGGCTTCAAAGTTCAGCCGAGACGCGGCGAGTTATTCAACTAATCCCCACCCTTTACTGGAAGTTAATACATACTGTGAATAACTAAAGTTATTACAACAACATTTTGTCAGTACTATGTAACTAGGAAGTTACTATAATACTTAGAAAGAGTTAGTACTGTTATTACTGAAATAGATTTTCGGACTTGAGTATATTTTAATACTATGTCCGCTTTACTGGAGGGTAGTGACAGCTTTCGTGCAAAAGGTCTGTGGACCGTGACACTACGATCCAATACAAATATACAAAGAGGTATTTTTGCCAGACTTACAAGAAGATACTATTTTTCACGGGTCTATTTGGTAGGTGAAAATCTTATCTTATAGGTTAGCTTGAACAACATGTAACATGCTTATTTTTATTTGGAACAGCTTCGATGAACTTTTTTTACATTTATTTTTCTTGTAGTTAAACTTTGACCGGTTAAGTTTGATACGATACGAGGGTTTATTTTTGTTGATTATTTATTTATATCGCGCCTGCCCACCTATTTTCTCACTTCAGTTCTAACTCTGTTCTGGTAGTGGTTTCACAACATACACGGATTTGTATATTCACAAAATGAAGAGTTGTTCATATAATCTGCACACATGAAATTCATTAAACAAATTGAAATTACGGGAGCCGAGAAAATGAAATGTTTACTCCAGTATTAATACGACAAACACGAATCTCGGCTGCTCTCCGGGCCAAATAATTATATTGTGCTACCATTTCCTGATTGTTTAAGGGCTTGTCTAAATTCTGTTTGGATTTAATATTAAATTCTGTTTACACTCATTTTCAACCTTTTAGGTTTTTACAAACGTTACCACATTTGAAAAAACATGCCCTGATGCGCGGATTGTTTTCCTGCCATTTTAAGGGGGCTTGACCTTTTTAGTCTAGTTGTTTAGCTTAGTTTTACCACACAACATTTTATAAAGTGTGAACCAGAACAAGATATTGTAATGCTGGCAAAAAAATAACTAGAATAATAAATATTTATTATTAGTAGTTTAGTTTACTTAGAGGGCCCTTGGCCTTTTACTACTTTATTCTTCTTTCTACTATGTACTTCTGCTTCACGCCTGTCTTCTGTGAGGTCGTTGTATTTCACCGGTCGTCGAGCCGGCCCATTTGTTACAAATTAACGACGTTCATTTACACAAAAGATGTCCAAATATTTGCTTCAAATGAACACGGAATATTGACTTAGTGAACACATTTCGGTCATAATTTAATATGATTATCTAATTTGAAACTCTGTAATTGTTTTTGATTGGAATGTTAATTGTTATTTGAAGAAAAAACTGCATTAATTATCTAAAAAGAGATGTAAAAAGGTCTATGATGATTTGAAGAAATCTCGATATTTTGGATATGGGAGATTGTAATATTGAGAGAAAGAGGTCAATCGCAAAATTCAGTATGATTGCAGATGTATTACGATGCTGACCTACTATTACGTGAGCCTCCTTCTAACATAAACAAATGTCTTCTCGATCCAATTACCATGTCACGACGCAAATTTTGTGTAAATTGGTAGAAATATGGCGATAATTGTAAAGACTGAAAAAAGTAGATTCTGCACCCAAGCGAAACCGGAGGGAGTCGCTAGCGAATAGATTTAAAAGCGGGAGTCGCTTGTGTACTAGACCATCATGTCATATTATACGTGTCAAGGTGAGAACTATTACCTAACTTAAGTTAGTTTTCAAGCTGACTTACTATTTATAAAGCGTTTAGTTTGAGCACAAAGATTCAAGCCAGCACAGCGCGTCTTCGATTCAACG
>JWHW01010104.1:312994-336067 GCA_000931545.1 Papilio glaucus
TTGCCAAAATTAATAAACAACAGGTAACTAAAATAGACGCCATGTTTTATGTCTCATATATTGCTAATTATACATTAACAAAATTCTTCAACTTTACCCTTAGGCGGAGGAATTTTAACCGCACGTCACTGCCTGATAAGTAATGCTGGATAAAATTTAAAGCTCTTTGATATATATTGAGTTACGTAAATTTAATTAAAAGGAGGTTGGCAAATTTACTGATTACCCCCGTAAATTGCTAATGGTCCTGGCTTTCATTTTGATAAAATAATTTCATGTGATATTATTTTTTATCTTTGTTTTAAAATGAGTAGGAATACTTTACAGTGCTGCTCGTGAAGTTATTATTTAAATATTGAAAACCAGTCAATGTCACCGTTGTTCACGGATATTGAATATATAAGAATAAGATATTAAATTATCTTAACCAAAACACTGATGTGATATCAAAAATATTGTGATAATTTAAAAATATAAAATATATAATTATTATGTACTTAACACTCTATCTTATTAACAATAATAATTCCAGAATGATTAATAAATTAAATTCCCTATTATAATTATTTTATTAACTATACTTTTGAGTTACGGATGACGTCACGTGGATGTAAATTTGACATGGTTCCAGCGCATTATCGACTTGCGGGGGTGATACACCTTAGTACTATTATACGCCTTTTATATTTTCAAATATTATATTCACAGAAGTAAACATTATCGTAGAGATTTCAAATAAATAAATAAGTCAGTGCCGTGTAACAAAAACTAATTACCGGCATTTCTAATTTTAAAATGTAAATGACAATTTTATCAAAACGTCGTTCAACGAATAAACTTTCAGAGGGTTTTCATAAAAGCCCTTTCAAAGCTTTTATTTTTGTTTTTAATAGAATCGGCGTGTTTGATGTCCTTCCTTTTGAATACCTTTTTATTATTAAAATATCCACTCGTTTAATATTTAGAGTTTTTAGTTCATTATTTTCATTATTACATAAATTGTACTTCGTATTTAATAATATGCCGACAAAAATAATCTTTAATTATTAGGAGTTAGTCAAGCCGGATCCAGTTTGTACGGCTGTAATTATTTAAACATTAGCAGCAAAAAATGACGCGGGAATTTTGTTTAAGTAACCCACATATTTCTACTCTTCTTTGTGCGTTTGTGTGTCGGCGTTCATGGATGTTCATATACAATGTTTAAGACTGAATTTACTTGTTAGCGCAAGTACATTCCTAAACATATATGACGATACGATGGATATGAAAAAGAAACGATATACCAATAGGTTAAAAAGGATAATAACCAAAAATGTACTCCTTAGTCAGACTGAAATATAATGAACATATATACAGAATCAGTCATTAATCATCCTCTCTTTCGACAAGTAAGGTGCTACCAGAAGCTTTGTTATCCAACAAACGAAAAGGAAATTAGGTTAAGGCCCCATCAATCAACATGGACGTTTATAAGTCAACGCCAATATCTACTCACAGTTTTTGTGTTTTGAATCAATTATTGCAATGAATAAAAAAATATTCTTACCCGTAAGAGACGTGAAACTTTTTAAGAAATAAACAATAAGAGACTTTATTCAGTTTAGCTTGATTGGGGGGAGGGGATAGATGGGAAGAGGAAATATCGTTCTTCTGTTTATCAGTTCCTCTATGCGTTAAAGGTGGGCAACGTATCTGCATCTCAATAGCTTTCTGCAGATGTCTATGGGTAGCAGTCACTAAATATCAATTGAACCGCTTGCCCGTTGTTCATTATGCTGTTCTATCATTTCATAGTGCTCATACATGATTAATATGGAAAAGCTTTAACTGCTCATTGATTGTTCAGTCAGATATATAACTTTAAACTTTCGAGGTTTTTACTTATAAAAGGTTTGTAAGAAACGGGATTCTTACCACATTGTTCAGTCAGGCTTTGCTTTTATTAATGTCGAAAGGTCCTAGAAAAGCGGCCGACGGAACGTAACTAGGCCTCCTACACGATGGAACGATGATCTGATCAATGTTGCGGGAGCTCACTGGATTATGGAAGCAGGGGACCTATCTTTGTGGCGATCAATAGGGAGTGCTACGTTTAGCAGTGGACAACCATCGACTTAAAAGACGACTACTATATATAGTTGTTATTCAATTTTACGAAATATTTTTTATATACTGGGATTGGATGAGTAATGTAACTCGCTACTTAGTCTATAGTTCGTTGATACTCGTATAAAAAAGTCACGCGCTACAAATTTGTCCCTCACAAAGTGCTCGGATTTACGCAATTTAGAACTCGAAGACAACACAACACACGCATTTGTGTGACTTCGTTGAGGACCTACGAAAATATACTACGTAGTGTTTTAACATGGATTTAACGAACCGCAACGATGACAAAAGATTTGTTTCTAGATAGATGTTCTTTTGTTTTTAGTGTCGTCTTTGTTTTTCCCAAATAAATATTGTTTTTTTCTTAAATAAATATAATTTTCGTTAATAAATAATAATTTTTCCATTTCCATTAATTTTTATAATTAATTTCCATTAATCGTAGATATTCTCTGAACCAAAATAGGTATTAATTGCGTATAGAAAAAAGATTTAATTAAACTTTAGGCGACACTAAAAACGTATACTTACTGTACGTATTTTCTATAGTTTGTTCCAAATCATTTCGGAACGTTTATAAAGAAACGAACGGTACTTGCCATATATGGCGGCCATAACACTTTATACTTTTATCGGAAATGCAATTTTGTAGAAATTGTGAGATAAAGTGAAGTTAAGAAGAATATATAAAGTTGTTTTTCGTCCAATATTTTAGAAATCACGAATTTTAGCGTAAAGGCTAAATTGTACTCTTTGTTTTCCATCTTGATTTGGAACAAACTATACATTTGATTTCTCTGGTTAAAGCTATTTAGCGCCCGATAGCTTAACATTTTTTTTTATGGTAGAAGGTGGCAAACGAGCTAGCGGATCACCTGATATTATGTAAGCGCTACCCATAAACATCCGCAACAAGCAAATGTGTTGCGGATGCGTTGCCTACCTTTAAAGGTCAGAGGAGGGATAGAGAGGAAAAAGAATATTTAACCCCCACCCTGTGCACTCCTCTTCCCGTTCTCATCCTATCCTTATGAGGATAGGGTGGGAAGGGGAAGAGGACTGTAATTAGGCCTCCGGCACCTCACTCATCGGACGAAACGCAGTGTTCGTTCTACTTCACGCCTGTTTTCTGTTTTATCTACAAAAGCTTTAAATGACATAAAATTTGATGGAATTATTCTAATAGTTATATGATCAACAACACCAACATTGATTCTTTTAAACAACTTACTCATAATTAAAAAGATTGTTGACTGAGTAAACTTTATAAAGTATAAAATCCAATAGAAATTAAAACAAAGCTCTTCAAAAAAAAAACTCAAACAATTCGTTGGTACGAACCCTAAAAAACCAATTTGCGCAAGGGTTGTTGACCAAAGTCGGTTTAATGAAAAAGCCTTCGGAAGCAACATTCTTGTCTCGCCATTTTATAAAATCAACGTGAATGAGAAAAAAGAGATTGACTTTTTAATTACTTCTGTGATGAAGGCTCGTCCACCTGAATACTTAATCAGTAAAAAAACTTGTACTGTGATTTTTGGCTAAAGTATTCAATTAGAAAAGCAGAGTATATAATAGACTTGAATCTTGAAACTCTTGAATCAGAAAGCAGTCGCCACAAATGAAACAAAAAAACCATTTCAATATGATTTTCGGTTTAACAGCTAACCTAAGGTAACCTCACTCTGTTTGTGTACAAGAAAATAGACTGCAACTCAAAATCATTCATTGTGGATAGTCTCTATTACCAGCGTCAGCCTAGATGTCGGCACCATCACCTTGAAATTATATAATATGAAATATTATTTAAGTCAAAAATGAATAGAGAAACCAGTAGGACTTTTGTATTCAGTTAGTAAATTAACGTCATAATGAAATAATCATTAAGATTTCTTACTGCCTATATGTATACTTTATGAGAAAAAAAAACGTTCCTCCCACATACCTCCTTCTATACCATACGATTGTATAAAGAAACGAAAAGGTGTGCAACTTGAAATGGACGTTAGAGTTCACTCGCACTCTTATTTACGTTATCCCGTAAATTTTCGTGAAAAGTCTCTTGCTCTTCTCTTTTCAGTCAAAATTCGTCCATTGCTCCATCGACGATGGCCCCATTGATTATCTCAAAGATTACAAAGATTGATCACTTGATCACTTCTGCGACATCACTTTCAAGAACATTTTCGGGACCGCGAGTGGTGAATTCACCGCCATCTTTCGATGCAATAACGGGGGTGTTTTACAGTACAACTTCACAGAATAATTTCTTTGGAATAAAGTCCAAATAAGGCCACTATCGCGTTTAAAATCATGACAACAATACCAAATGGTATTATTCATAAAAATTTATTTGTTCGGGTAAGATGTATGGTTTTATAAAAGCGCTGAATTTGATTTGAAAAAGCCTGAATTTGGTTTTTAAACAGCCTAATTAACCGACTTCATTTTTTAAGCAAAAGTCTTTCAAAAGTTTGATTTCCATAAAACCGAATTTGATTGGCAAACAGCAATGTGAATTAAATAGCAATGTTAACATCTTCTTTAACATCTTTCTTTATGAATGAATGCTTGTGTGAGTGAATGAATGAAATACTATATAAGTGAATATAAATCATATTATAAATGTGAGTTTGTTTGTTTGTTACGTTTTAATTTCTTAAGAACTCAACTGATAATCATAAAATTGCACAAACATGGTCAGGAATACAAAAAATTACATTGGATGTTTGTTTATCCCGAAAATTAAACTATTCCCGAAGTACATAAAATCTTCATTAACAATATCAGTTGATACATGCTACCTATAATAAGAAGACACGAGGAATCTTACAAAAATGAGAAATGAAGGCGAGCGATGCTGTGGACAACAGTTAGTGAGTAATAAACATTGATCGTAGAACAGATGGTCGATGGACCGACGACCTGGTAGAGGTTGCGAGAGTTCACTGGGCAAGATTATATTTAACGTAGAAGCTTCTTCATATCTTCCGAAAAGTATGACACTTACTATCCATTCAGGATTTTAGTAAACAGATTTAACAGTCGCCTTATTGACATTTAACCACAAATACCAAGGTTGTTTTACGACGATATATTTTTTAATACTCGAATATCAAATAACGGGCCGCAACAATTCGCTTTTACCAGATAAACGAATACGTTCGGATTTATTACCAAATAGATAAATGGATACCAATTTTATCAATAACTCATTGCAATTGATATTTTTATAAGCGACTTTTTAAAAGATAAATCGTTATTTTTATTAGTCTTCATTGTTATACGGTTTTGTTGATTTATTACTAGCGTTTCGAGCAGGTTTGTCCCGGGGACAACTAAGTATATGGAGCTAAACTAAACAATTCCTGAAAATTTTATCGAAATTGGTGTAGCCGTTTCGGAGCCTATAGGGAACATACATACCCACATAGCCTTTTATATATATATAGATAGATTAAATCAATACGAGTTACAATTTTTTTTTATCACACTAATTAAAACGGCTTTACTCACGCGTGGTTCGGTGTATGTACCGACTAGTTTCGAGCCCATCGGGGGCTCTTCCTCAGGGTGAGTGGGGCTGGCATAAGTTCGCGGCGTGCCGCGACCGCGAACTTATTTACTTAATACGTTTTAATTGGTGTGTTAAAATATGTCTCACGAAAGTTTAAATAATTTTAATTTTTTTTATACATAAAAACATTTCGTTCGTTTATTACAACATTATTTTATAGAACTGTTAGCCAGAAGTAACAATGGGCCTCCAATCTTTGAACGGATTCACGGCGGACCGCTACGTACAGCACTAGACGGACGAATGTGGTCTTATTATGATCGCATTTTTAGATTTCGAAATTGCTTACTTCAATTACCAACGCTTTCTTTAACCTATGTCACAATACGGCTCTGTGGTTCGAAGCTTGCTCAAAAATTATGTCTTAAACTTTAACAGCACACCTTACTATCAAAAGCAAGGTAAACCGGTTAAAAAGAAAGAATATTTTGCCCCTGTGCAAGAAATGCGAGCTGATAGAAATATAGCGGCAATAAGAAATTGTCTTCACCTATTGAGTGTGTCCTTGAACATGCAACACACAACGCATCTGCTAAAAGTGGAACTGATTTCAGATTTGCACACGGAATAGAAACTGTAGTCTGTTCCTTATTGTTTACCCAACTTTATTGATGCCTTTAAAATAGACACCAGTTTTTATTAGGTCTGAAAACTTCATTTAACAGGCAGAGTCTCCATTTAAGACCAAACTTTTTTTTAAATAAAATTTAAACACAAAATTCCCGTCCATCACCATCGCTTGAAAGAGGAATCCATGAAGAAATAATTCAATTATAATTTATTACACAATATTCAGCCAGTTGAAATATCAAAGCTTCAAAACACTCGAGTTTACGCAATTTCCTGGATTTTTTCCAATAATGTTTTTCAAATACCTCTTTTTTTAGGTATTTACAGAAATTTGTTTGCTTCTTATATTTTTTTGACTGTTTAATTTATCTGTTCACATAGGCAACATAATGACAAAAATGTAAGTGTCGCCACCTCCCTTGAAATCTGTGATTACAATATTTCGGTAAAAATAGAATAAGTTAATTTGCCAAATCACTTCATGTCATTCAAGAACGAAACCAAAAAACATTTACGTCGTTCCGTTTCAATTACAAAGGCCAGTTGAAGATTATTATCTAGAAGATTAGTATCTATTTATTTTCTATATGTATATTATAAAAAATCTTGTAAATAAAAATAACCAAGAAAAAAATCGATAATATGTTATTCGTCTACATTATTCTGGAACAATCTATATCTAATAAGTGTTTTAGAAGAAAAAAAACAGCGAAACGGATGTTTGCAGCTAGTTTAAAATAGAAACCTAAAACGGATTCTTTTTAACATAAAAATCAATATTTATATAAAAACGATGACGGTAAGCGATCCAACAAAAAGATTTAAACGTTTTTTAAAAGCGAATTTCACAAAAGCTGTGTTCGATATAAAAGATAACGGGTCCCGTAAAGCAAATGCGAACAAAAACAAAAGTATTTGTTTCTCTGCGCACGTATTTTTCTATTTGTTTTCATACGACTACAAACAACAGTACTAATTTACCTAAAAACAAAAAATACCAATGTAAAACAAGTAATAACAGTAAATACAGCTCGAGCACAATAATATCATGAGTACTGAGGCCGATGACGTCATAGCGGCGTGGTTACACACAGGGTACAACAAGTTTATGTCGTGAAATAATCCAATGAGATTACCGACATATAATAGCTTCGCTTTATCTCATTCAAGTACTATAAAGTTCAAACAGGACTAACGTTTACTTTCAAGGACCCTTAGGCGCAACGCTATGGGGATGGAATTTTGAGCTCGTTGTCTTACATAATTTTACAATACTAAGCGTCGACTCTAATGATTTTACAACAAAAAGTTTTATATAAAATTTGTAGATATGATTTTTTCTCGTATTCACATATATTGAGATATTTTACGAAAACAAAAATTTGGTTTTTCTATTTCTTCAAAAAATAACAACAATAGGAGAAAAGATTTAAACTTACGAAGAATGGAAATTTTATCCTCTACAAAAAAGGTCATTACTGTTTTTAACATAAAACACACGTTTTCCAAGATATTTGCAAAAAGGCGTTTTCAAGATGGCGGCTAACGCTTGCGGTTTCGAACGACAGAAACTTAGTTTTATATGAAGAGAACATACAGGTTGACATAATCTAATACGAAGAAGGTTTTATGCAGAGCGTATGTCTGAAAATCTTGGACTATAAGTAACTAAGGATTCGGGTGATAGTCACTTATGGGTAGACTTCATACTACTAGTTATATTCTAAGCTTGTGAAGGAACAAAGTTAGTAAACATATATATCAATATAAAATATATCGACGAGGATGGGATTCGAACCCACGTGTGCAGAGCACATTGGATTAGCAATCCAACGCCTTAACCTCTCGGCCACCTCGTCATCTATATACTTATAAATTTACGTATACACATCATCTGTTATCTGATCAGGACCTAGATTATATGTTAGGTAATATGTACATTGATAAATCACAAGTGGGATGCCGAGCTAAATCTGGGGCCAAAGCTGTTAAATTGTAAAAACCAAATTAGGTTGAACTTTTGCATAACTCGCCGCTGGCGATTCTAGGATTCAAGTTTATGTGGACGTTCAACGGAATTTGAGACTCGAGTTGGATTTGACATCAAAGTAAACTTAACCCCTAGAATATCTAACATAATCTAGGTCCTGTTTAAATAACAGATGAGGGTAATTCCTAACGTAAAAGTTCCAAACGCACATAGGTTAATGTATTAGTGTAGATCTCAATAGTGACTGTTCAACATCGAATAAATAACATGCTTGCTTGCCTTATTAAACAATTAAGAGGACATAGAGTATATATGTAAATGGTTTTTACTTCAACTCGCTACCAAGACTTAAATGTAATTCGATCTAATTGTTCTATTCATCTTTACCATTTTGTTCCATCAGACCTCGTTCAGTGAAAACATAGGACCATTCGCTCAACCCACGCACACAAATACATAATTTGTTGTCGAGTTTTAGATTGAGCAAATCCTATAAGCACTTGTAAGGGACAAATTTCCACTACGTGACTCTTTTATATCAACTAACCGTAGACAAAGTGGCACGGTACATGTCTCATCCCTTTCCATTCTGACAAAGAATTTGTCCCCGAAATTTGTTAACTTGACACTCAAGCAAAATACGATGAGAAACTAAGTTAAAGAAATGTTGTTACGTGTATACAGACGCACATAGTATATAGAAATAAAACTCTTTACTGGGTTTTAAAATATTTTAAGATAAAAAATCGTAAAAATAATACGTTTCGAAACAAATAACAGTGAAAAAATGACACAGAGTTCTTTAAAAGTTTCTTTCCATTGCACGAATGGGCCGGTTCGACCGGTGAAATACCATGACCTCACAAAAGACAGGTGTGAAATAGAAGTATGATTTTGCGTGTCGTCTGATGAGTGAAGTGCCGGGAGCCCAATTTCAGTCCTTTCCCTTCCCATTCCTTCATAATAAAGATAGGATGGGAGGAGGAAGAGGATTGGACGAAAAGAGGATGAATAGGAAAAGGCAAGATCCTTTTTCCTGTGTTTGTCTCTTTTGTCCATTTAATGTTAGGCAACGCATCTGCGACTCATTAGCTTGTTACGGATGTCTCCATAGGCGGTATACCCATGAAGCGGTTACCTTATATCACCTTCTTCCAAAAAAAAGTGGCTAAAACTGGAGGTAAAATAGCAAAAATGTTTGTGTTAATAATTCATTTTCTATCAAATCTACGGTGAATATGCACGACAATTACCAGACAAAGAATTTACCCATAATAAGCAAATACGTGCGCTAATTTACTAACTTTAAATTACCTGTGAAATAACCTAAATTATCTGTGAAGATTCTAGTTAGTTTTACGATGCTGAAATAAACTTTTCTTACGACTAACTTGAAAAAAAAAACGGCAGTAGCCTCTCTACAATATTCAAGAAAACTGAAAGATATTTTTTGTAGGAAGCTATTTTACTTTTTTATGTTTCCGAAGAGAAAACAGATCGGTTGCCGAACAAACAAGTTAAAAACATCTTTTAACCTCTTGCTTATTGTTACCGTTTAGTGACGTAGTTAAATTTTACGTTCACATACCTAAGTACTAAAGTTTAATGAAGTATTTTTACTTTACACAGAAATTTTTCATTGTATTAGGTTAGACCAATAATATATTTTTCCTAATATTAAGGACATTAGGAAACTAATCGTGATCATAACTATAAATTATATACAAAACTACATCAATTATGTATATACCTATATATAACTGACTGATACACGCACAGCCTACACAACTACTGGTCCTAGAGACTCGCAATTTTGCACAGAGATTTCTGCTATTACGTAGGAGAAGCACCAAAAAAGTTTCAGACAGGCAGGTGAAGTCGAGGGCACAGCTTAACAAACAAAAATACAGAACGATAAAAAATAATAGTAACATTTTTAATATGAGAATAACGCCATCTAATTGAATATTAAAAACTTCTTGTGTCCACTAGATCTTTGCGAAATTTAATAGTTTTAGTTGCATTCTCAAAAATATCAAATATAAAAAATAATCTAAATTTACATTTGGTGTTTTTGATCATATCAGTGAGCGAACGTCGATTGAATCATAACAAAATTATTTGTTTAAAGTATGACAAGTTTTTAAATAAAATATTCGTAGGATATGAATTTGATAAGGAATATGGGCAACATTTACTCTCTGTATTTTTAGATTTTAAAATGCCTTTCTAGCAAGAAAAACAGTTACCGTTGGTTTACTTTATAGTAAGTACGCTTGCGGTTGTTTAGCGCCGTAGCTAACTTTTTCAAGCTTTTTTTTAAATAATAATTCGCAGAAAATTCTTTTACGAACAATTGTTCGTTTTCCATAAAACATAACAACTATAGACTATAACTATATCTTTTTTATCGAACACTAGTGACCCGCGCCTGCTTCGCCCAGGTAGCATTAATTTTGTTCATACGATGGCAACCAAACTTCACAGGAACACCGCTAGACCAATCTGAACCTTGGTATATCTGCACTATTACCCGATCAAAAACCATAATGCTAAGGAGGTTAGGAGACTACGAGTTTTTCCTGTCGTCGACCAATAGTGTGGAAACATTACCACGTCCAGGTTTTAAGCTTAATCGTAGAACTGTCGGCGTGGTACTGTCGCCTTTGCGCGAAAATTTAAGTTTTTTTGTTATCTTAATGTAAATGAAATTAGGCTCGTTGGCATCTGCTAGTCAAAATTAATTACATTTCTAAACACGCTCTATAGTTCGTTCGCAGACAAAATATTGAAATATAAATTCAAATTATTTATTCCCACAGAACACATTTGGAATGCATTTATTCCCCAACGTCCCGTTCTGGTAATTAATGAGAAGCGGTCTTCATTCGGACAAACGGTAAAGCGGTGAGTTGCTCGAATATTGCTGTCGGTGGTATATTCCTAAAAGCAGCTATATGGTAAAACATTTGAAACACGAAACATACACATCGGCCACGAGCGCTGTAAAGTACTCGAAACGTCGGGAACAAAAGTGGGAGGGAGTGAAGTCTTAACTATACGATTTTCACGAATAGAGCGATTCATGAGGAAAGTTCAGGTATACAACTCTATGGTTTTGTGTAAATTATATTAAATTATATTTAATTAAATTAAATCAAATTATATTAAAAAGCTGTTGCTATACTATAGCGTACCATCTTTCGACCACGACAACATTGCTCCTTAACATCAGATGGAATTGTTTTCCCACAATCGATAATTAAATGAATCGTTTATTGTTTTCCCACAATCGATTATTTTGCGCCCAATTAATACAGCGTTACTAGAGAGCAGGGGACTGGTGTCCAAACTAGGGATGACTGCTACATTATTAAATGTACACATGCAGAGCTATACAATATTCAAAATGATTAAATTTGATTTTAGGAATATCACACAACTTTTTTAGTTAATAGTAAAAGTAATATGGTGTGTGTGTCTGAGTGTGTGAATGTGTAAATTCGGTTGACCGCATGTGTGCGTATATGCGTACGTGCAAAAATAGATAAAGCGAAGGTACAAGGCTTATGTATTATTATACTTGTAAAACACATTTATTACAATCATAGATATTTATATACATTCAGCTAGCACGTAATGTATCCTGCAACTTGCAGACTGCATAAACTATATTTCAAAATATAAAATACCTACACCAATCGCTCTATTTGAATATATGAATTGGAAATTCGTATAAATATTTTTATGGCGTTTTGAATTTGAATAAATATCATTGTAAATTTACATAGAATAAATTGACGAAAGTATATTTAAAATAATTTGTTTATAATACTCACTGAAGGTTGTAAAATATGTGTCGTAAAATTGTGTGATATCTTGAATTGTGAATCTTGCCTTGCGTTATCAAGGCATAGTACTAGTACTACTAGTTAAGAGTTCGTATGGGACTTAGTTAAGTTACGTTACATCGGACATGATAATTATGATTATATAAAAATAATATCTTAAGAATGAATAATTTTAACAAGTAAATAATACATTCCATTACATACAGTATCCATTGTTATTTAATTTTAACATCTAGATGAGGTTCTGTCAATCTGTTCTCTCAATCTTAAAAAAATTGTAAATGCTGAAGGTTCTGACGAGGATAATGGGACCAAATATTTATATTATTGCATTGTCATTGCTCCATGAGTCTGGAAGGGTACAAAATCACCGACGTATATAATCTTCTAGTGTATGTATATACATCTTTGTAGTATTTTACGTAGCCCTAGAAGTGTTTTGCGTATTTCTAATGGAATGTATGTATCACCTTATACATTAAACATACCCCATTCCTTTTTCCTCCCTGGCAATAATATAAAAGCGTCACGTACGCAGATTTGTCTCCTATCGACTGTTTAGGATACTCTACAAAACGAATGGCCTAATAAAATAGACATCTGCAAAGCGTAGCAATTTGAGCACGAATTTGCAGTAATAATACAAACTTAAACCCTCCTTAGCCTCCGATACCTTCCGCCAATACATAGGAGTAATTTCAATTTAAGTATTATTTAGCCAATCTACAAGACAAGGCCCCAACTTCTTTTTTCCAGGCAAAACCAGTCAGTGAAAGGCTAGAAACAATTAATGTAGCTTAAAGTTAGTAACTTAACAGATTATGGTAATTTGACGTCAAATAACATTTCATGGCATCTAGAAGTACTGTTGTTTTTTCTTCCTTTTATATTTAAAATGAAGGTTGGAATTGTACGGATTGGAATTTTTTTAAATAATTCACATTTCTGTCTTTCCTTTAAAATACCTTTAAGACGAGAGAACACAGTTTAGTTCTTCTGGGACGTCCTCTGCCATCACTGCCACTCACTTTATTCGTCCTTTAAACTTATATCGATTAGATTAGTAACATACTAAAGCAATGCGATATACATAAATGGAGTACCCGTAACCGACGAGCATGTATGTGTAGAGTCGTAGACATATGGTTATACAAGGTGTGCCAGGATCGCACCAAATTGTAACCATGTTATCTCTGCCTACCCCTAAGGGCTATGGCGTGAACGTTCACTTATTAATTAATCTATAGCAGACTTTATTATATTATTAAATACTTTCTTTCTCGATATCAATGCTAAAGAAGTTTTTTTTTAAGTTAAATAGTAATTTATTAAGAACATTTGCTTTTATAAATTAGGGATCATTTTGATTTGAAATTAACAAAATATTCGTGAGCACGATTATCAGCCTCTGTGGCCTAATGGATAAGGCATCGGCCTCCTAAGCCGGGGATTGTGGGTTCGAGTCCCATCAGGGGTACAAAATTGATTTGATTTGTTTTATTAAGGAAGCTCAATAGATTCTCACCGCATATTCAGGGAATTTATTGAGCGACACTACATGTACTTTTTTCATATCGCCTATATAACTCATTTAGATGTTTGCAAATGTTCATGGGTAGTAACTTGAGATGAACTCACTTGCTAGTTTGCCACGATTTTCCATAAGAAAGTTCGCATATATACATTAAAGTGGCAGCATAAAGGATTTTTTTTTCATTTAAGTTTTAAAAAACACTTAGGTTAGGTTATACGTACTTAGTAGTTAGGCGTACTTCACTATATGTACTATATAGTCAGGTACGCCTTTTTTATGGATATCGATAAATGTAGGGTTGTTTTACCTTTTTAATCCTACATTTGAAACAACTTTACATTTGAGCTAAATGTTGTATAATTCTGGTTCATGATTCTTATTTTTTACTCTATACTGACTTCCCTTTGGTTTGGATTGGCACGGATTGGAAGTGGTAAGCTTGAATTTTTTTAAATTAAATTAAATCCAATCAGCACCACAAATCCTAAAGTTCGAAACAGTTAAATTAAAGGAGAAAAAGAAACTAAATGCAATGTCAAGAATATGTCAGTGTCACTTTCTGTACTGTCATCAGTCATATTGAAGTTTGTGGCGTTTCTAAATCCAAAACTGCTAACTGGCTAATGCTAATGTATATTAAGTGTATTTGATTATCTCTCTGAATAAATTACATTTATCCATAATACTCTATAATGGCATCAACCTCCAAAGATTCTTTACCAAGTAATGTTACCCATCAGGAAAATATTGATGCTGATTTGGAACCAGGGGCTTGCCCAGAAAGTATTCTCAATCCGACTGATTCTTTCGAAGAAATCGAGTCAGAAATGAGCACAAATCCTGAAGATAGGCATGGGAAACTTACTTCTAAGAGCAGTACAATTAGTGAAATACAGAGCGAAATTGGAGAATCTTCT
This sequence comes from Papilio glaucus, assembly GCA_000931545.1. Classification (NCBI taxonomy): domain Eukaryota; kingdom Metazoa; phylum Arthropoda; class Insecta; order Lepidoptera; family Papilionidae; genus Papilio; species Papilio glaucus. The sequence goes on from JWHW01010104.1 coordinate 327,546, forward strand.
AAAGATATAAAAACAGTGAAATCATGCGATGATTTAAAAAGCGTGAGTGTTACCTCTACTTTTTTAAATTTGAATTAAATATACAGTGAATTTGGTTGCAATCGATACTACTGGTTTTTTGACTTACAAAACTTTGTTTTTAAATTTTACCAAACAATCCATCCATCTATACCAATGGTGGGTGTTCCACAAATTACTGCCGCACACAACAGGTTGTGGAATGATCTTTCCATTATGACATAGGGTCCTTCAGTAGGACAATATACTCCTTCCTGCATTGGAATGTGCTTCCTGTGGTGTTGCAAATGGTGGGTGTCGGTGATTACTTAAAATTAGGTGAGCCACCTTATCATATAAATAATAAAGGTAAACACATTGTTACTCTTAACTAGGGAATCTTTTATGAGTGAAAAATTTAACCAATGTACCACTCACTTAACAGTTTTTACCAGTTCACTTAATTAGGCTTCTACCACCCCATAACATAAACATTTCCATTAGCTTAATGAAAATTCATATATGCCTTAATTTTTTGTATGGTAGTCAGCAAATAAGCAATCAGTTTACCAGCGAAGCCGCTCCATTAGTGCAACAGATGTTGTTGCAGGCTCTACCAATGTTAACTGCACTGCTCTACAATTGCATTGGTATATATAATGGTCTTTGAGGTTTTTTACTTACAAAATCAGTGATAACTTGGAATAAATAATATTTATTTACAATCTATACAAATGTAATTTTTGTTCTAAGGATTGTCTATATTGGATATCAACCTTCATCACAATTGTCATCAGTCTCTTCAGTTCTAGAGTCCTTAAACCTTGACCTTGACCCCACATATTCAAGAATTTTTATGTTGAATGTTCTGGTAACTGACCCAATACAAAGTAGCTCCAATATTCTAAAGAGAGTCATCTATGATATGCTCTGTACACAGGTTACTCTGACAGTGATCTGCAAAATGTTACAAAATTATTTCTAGTATTTACGTGAATACTACACATTGAAATAAAACTAATTTTACGGATTTTATAGCATTTATTTTACATTCTTTGATTCCTGAGTTTCAAGTACTTTACCAGCGCTCATGGTCACAGGGGGCGGGGGGACTGAGGTGTCAGATTTCCCAATGTCAAAAGTTGCTGGTGAAGTACACACTTATTTTCCATTTATTATTTTGGCTCCAATCTATGCAGAATGAGTCCATGAAAAGATATAGTGAGGGTTTTGACACCTCAGTCCCCCGTGACCATGAGCGCTGTAATGTACTCGAAATGTCGGGATTCAAGAAACCTAAAATAAAAGCAATAAAATCCGTAAAATTAATTTTATTCCAAATACAATGTAGTGTAGCCAAAAAATAATAGTATTTATTTCATTTCAGGAAAGCATAGCATCTTCACCTAGTAATTCAAACATTACGGAACAGAATGGTGATGATGGTGATACTGAAAAAGATGAATATTTACAATCACCAGAATTGGTGAATAAGGAAAAGCATGTATTTATTTTAAGCTCTGCAGGAAAACCAATATACTCAAGGTATGTATCTTCATAGTTCAAGCATGTGAAGTGAGTAAGAGGAAGGATGCAAGGAAAGCTAACATGGTGTGGGATAGGGAAGTTCCAATGTTAGTGAATGTGAAGAAGGCAGCATGGCTCGATTCACTGGCAGCAAAAGACAGGAAATCAAAAAGATTAAGTTACGATTCTGTTGTTTGAGAAAGATAGAGAGTAGTAAGAAGCAAGAAAGAAAGGAGAGTGGTGAAAAAAAGATTGTCTGACAACTTCCAGGCAAATGTAAAAATGTTTTGGAAATTGGTCAAAAATGTCAAAGGAAAGTCAGTACAATCGAGAATTAATGTTGTCTATGGTGAGAATGGGGACCTTCTGAATGATGAAGTTTCAATTCTAAGGAGATGGAAGAAATATTTTGAAAGATTGTTTGAATGTGAAGAGGCATCTGTTTTGCACATGGCAGACTCTCATGAAGAAAATGAGATAAGTTTGAATGAAATTTTGATTGCAATGAAATGAATGAAATTGGTAAAGTATGACAGGATTTCCCTTGAAATGCTGAGAGCTCGAAAAGGTTTAGTTACAACTCGAAAGTTTAAGAATTATGTTAGACATGACATTGAATAATAGGATTAAAAATAGCTTTGTAAGGGAAAAGTGTGGCTTAAAAGTGGATGTTATGACTAGAATTGAGAAAGGTATGCTTTGGTGGTTCAGGCATGTTGAAAGGATGAAGGCAGAGTAACAAAACAAATTTATGTTGCAAAAGTTAGTTCAGCGTTGGTAGGGGACGTCCAAGGAGAACTTATATAGATTAGATTAGTGGCATACTAAAGACGGGCGATATTAAGAGTACCCGTATCTAACGAGCATGTACGCATGGATGTATGGATGGATGTAGAAGAAGCCAGAGAATTGTGCCATGATCGCGCCATATGGAAATCCATAATCCGTAAGTAGATAGGTAGGCAGAGGGGTAGCCCTCTATGTTACGGGCGTGAGCGTATATTTATTTATTGGGTCACAAATAGACAAGTTGTTAACTTATCAGCATATACCAGTCACCAATTTGATTTGCACTAATTTTCTCATGCTTTCTCCAGTATGACAGCTATTATGTGTATAAACACTTTGGCTTAACAACTTGGCTAATCAATGGTAATATAGAAGTATGGTTTACTAACACTGGTGTTTCAAAAAACAGTTTATTTACAAATGGAATGCCAAGCATTTTATTGTGAATGACATAATGTATTAGAGAAAATGTACACTATGTTTCTTCATTAATTCTGCGATTTTACAGATATGGTAATGAAGACAAATTAGCGGGTTTGTGCGGAGTAATACAAGCTCTTGTTAGTGTAGTTGAAGATCAAGACCAAGACATCTTAAGATCTATCTGTACAAAAGATTGTAAAGCAGTGTTCTTAGTGAAGGGTCCACTCATACTAGTTGCAGTGTCCAAATCAAATGAGAGTGAAACACAATTGGTAATGCAATTAACGTAAGTAATCTGTACATATAATAAATTATATTAATATTATATATAATTTTAAAAGTGGTAGACCCCGCAACGACAACATCTGTTGCACGAATGGGCCAGCTCGACCAGTGAAATACCAAGACCTCACAGAAAACAGGCGTGAAGTAAAAGTACTCTGCGTTTCGTCTGATGAGTGAGGTGCCGTAGAAATAATTTCAGTCCTCTTCCCATCCTTTCCTCATAATGATAGGATGGGAACGGGAAGAGGATTGGACAGGAAGGGGGTTAACAGGGAAAAGGAAATATCCTTATTCCTGTCTATGCCCTCCTCTGTCCATTAAAGCAACGCATCTGCAACACATTTGCGGATGTCTATGGGTAGCGCTTACTTAACATCAGGCTATGCGCAAGCAAGCTATGCGCTACGAGCAAGCAGATGCTTGCTCGTTTGGCACCATCGTCCATATAAAAAAAAATGTAGTATGTACTCTCCAGAGTTTTGGAATTTGTAATCATACAACTTGAATAGACTATTGGGCTTAAATCAAAAATACTTTTTACATGTTTTACAGGTATGCCTTTAATCAAATAGTATCTGTCCTTACGTTAACTCAACTTAATAGGATATTCGAACAGAGACGAAATTACGATTTAAGAAGACTTCTAGCGGGAGCAGAGAGGTTGATAGACAATTTGCTAATATTCATGGAGAAGGATCCGGCTTTTTTACTCGGAGCTGTAAGATGTTTACCTCTGCCAGAAAAAGCGCGAGAAAATATCACAAACGCAATTATATCCACTTGCAATAAAATCAGAGATTTGGTATTCGCAATACTCATCGCTGGCAACCAATTAATCACTCTGGTTAGAATGAAGAAGTATACACTGCATCCGTCCGATATACATTTGCTGTTCAATTTGGTGAGGAGTTCTGAATCTTTTAAGACAGCGGAAAGCTGGACGCCTGTTTGTTTACCAAAATTTGATGCCACGTAAGTTTTGAAAAGTAAAATATTATCTTAACATCTCTTTTGACACTCCTGCCCCCAACTATACTTAAATCCTGAATGCAGCTTCGCTGAACTTATTGTTCCTTTCTTACTTGTCCTTCCTCTATATGACTCTCATAGGCTTGTTTAATATAGAGATCGCTGATAGTCCGCGTTTATGAAGGAGGATGTAACGGCGTCTTACGTCATACTGCACTACCCTGCCGTGTCTATGTATAGGTTTAAATATATCAGCACGTCGGGGTCACTCCTGGAGTTCGCCAGCAACAAGGGTTGGCAGGGGTTTTTCGTATTGGGCATGGAACTGGAACATTATGGGCTGGCTGGAGTGATCCAAATCCACCCACACGGAAAATATGCGCTAGTCGTGGAGTTGCGAATAAATAGCTATTACTACCCTACTACTACTACTAATTTTCCTTTCTCATTCTTCCCATAAGGACTTGCAACGTGTCCAGTGGTTTTAGACGACAATGGATATCACTTAATATCAATTGAGCCGCTTACTGATTTCTTGCGTTTTTTATCAAAATAACCGTTAATAATTATAATACCATACTAAATAATGAACATTAAGTACAAATAGTTATTCCCGAGGAAGGTTGGCGTCAGGCTAGCGGCCAGCCGTAATCACTATAGTCAAAACCTATACGGTATGGACTAAAATCTTACTTTGCTGACCCCACGTGAGTGGGAAAATGATCTCCCTGCAGATGATAAAAATATTGAACATTACTTTTTCAGGGGTTTTCTACACGGACATGTTTCCTACATCTCCGAGGACTGCCAAGCTTGCCTACTTCTACTTACGGTACAAAGAGACGCATTCTATCCTCTATCGCAAGCTAAACACACAATAGCAGAAAAATTGGAGAAGATGAAATGTATAGGTGCAATAAACGACGCCCTAAACAGAAGCAAAGACTTGCCTACGACAAATCCTCTGAAACACATTGGAATACCTATAATAAGGCACTTCATGTACAAATGTAAATCGACAGCTCAGCTTTTCACATCAGATCCAATCAGCCTGGACAGATTACAGGACTACAGGCTTATGCATAAAGAAGGTGGAGATATAATGGTGAAGAAGATAGAGAAGCTATCAGATATAGATTACGTCAAAAATTATAGAAGGTTCTGTAACCAAATACATTGCGCGACCGTACCTGCTAAGTTTATATTCCGGTCTAATTCCGAAGACACAGTATTAGCATGGGTGAGTGTGATTTGATTTTTTATTGCTGCTTTGTTTACTGTAATTTTTAATGTGGATTAATTTCATTTACAGATTTTGTAAAGCTTAAAAAAATGACATTCAATCTCATATACAGGGTGTTAACGACAGATACACAATAGAAACCACCGATAGTATGTTACCTTACGAGGCTTTACGCAAAAAATCAGCTAAACATCAGCACGCGTATGGCCATATGATTTACGACGCGCCCATCTCCCGCGTTAGCTAACCAGATTTTCCACACCTCACTTATTTTACAAATGTGCAAACATGAATACTGGTACACCCTACAACAGCATCATCTGCAGCATGATTGGGCTGCAACTGCTGAAATACCACAACTTCACAGGAGACAGGCCTAAAGTAGAAGTATACTGCGTTTCGTCTGACGAGACAGTTGCCGGGGACCAAATTTTAGTCCTCGTCTCTTTCCCACCCTTTTCTAATATGTAAGGGCATTTTATGGGGGTGGGAATGGGATAGGAGAATAAGTAATATCCTTTCTTCTGTGTATTCCCTCCTATGTCCATTAAAGTTAGGCAATGCATCTGCAATTCATTATCTCGTTCCAGATGCCTATGGGTAACTTAATATCAGTTACACGGCTTGCTAGCTTGCCACCTTATTCCATAAAAACAAATCTAAAAACTCATTTCATAATTTTTTTTAAACTTTTCCACATTTCTGAACCACAAAAGCAAATTTCTCAAATTGAATCACAGTTAATAAAAATGTACAAATTAAACATTCACTTTACAGATAACCAACGGGTTTGAACTTTACGTAACCTTCGATGCCTTAGTGGAAAAGGAGCAGACAAAGAAGGCGGTAGATCATCTGCTGCAATGGATCAAAAAAGAGGAGAACAGAATATTCATAATGAACGCGCCGACCTTCTAGCAGAAACTCAGTGTTACACTCAGTGACATTATAAAGAACTCCATAACACGTAACTCTAGCGTTGAAGAATAAAGTGTTACAAACACTTATAAAACTTATGTGATACAAAGTGATTTATTTATTTCAAAGTGTTTTATGTTGGGTGAATCTTTTCTTGAAACATATGTATTTATGCTGCGCTGAAAACTATGGGAGTAAAAGTTTAAGGAATCGTCTTTCCTAATAATAAGGATAGGATGGGAAGGAGAGGGTAGATGGAAAAAAGGGATTTCCTTTGTCCCATCTATCCTCCATTAAAGGTAGGCAATACATCTGCAATTCATTTATCTATCCTATCGTTAGCGCTCCCTAAATATCAGATGACCCGTCTGCTTGTTTGCCACCTTGTTCCATTAAAAAATGTTCTTGGAGATGTACAAGTATCTTGAAATTTACTTTAATTGTTAACTTTTTAATGATTACAATTTTATTATTTACTTATTTTAGGTTAAAATTCAAAAATCCATACGTAAAATTGTGTTATAGCTTTTAGAAGCTATTTAAGGTAATTGATATTTCTGAATTTTTTGATAGAATTGAATCTTTTGCTTTAGTTTTTTGTTGAAGCTGTTTTATGAAATTGCATATAGCTTCAACTGTTATTTAAAAATTATAAAATATAACAATATGAGCCCTCAGTATTGTATTGATACAGGTATAACAACTACAATTACCCAAACCATATACATCATATAACCTAAAACATTAAAATTATGGTGGTATGAATTAAAAATGTCATTGTTTTATATTAGACAAAAATATTTTTAAGTGTCATCAATTTAGGTATTTATTATTCATAGCTTTAAAATGTCAAATTAAAATTACAAATTTGTATTTTTTTGATTGATAATTGTATAGATTTTTGTCTCTGTTTCCCTGACTAACAGGTAGGTAATTGTATGTAGGCATGTATGTACATGCGTTCCATTGTGACCGCCTTTAGTCCAAACGACTTGATTGATTTTGAAAAGCGGTGTTGCGTTTGATATATATTCTTCTCCCCGGGTTATCATAGGGGTGCAGTCAGTCCGATTGGTTTTTGAAATTCACAATTGCTTGTTTATGAATAGTTTATTGTATTTTTTTATTAAAAGGTTAATGTTTTTTTTTAGATGAGACTTAATATATCCTGATAAGTACAATTTAAAGGCTAAACAATTATGGTGTTGCTCAAAATGGACAATATTTTATAATACGTTATAAATTAATTGGTATTGTTGTTGTTGCAAAGGTCTTTGCTTGTCAGAATCTGACTTTATAGTCAAGAGCTTTTTAAAACTATTAACATGTATAAGAAACATGTCTCATTCAATTAATCTCTTTGTGAATCCCACCAAAATAATTAATGCGGATCCAGTGTGTTATGGCACGGGTTTGCAAGTTTGCAATTTTCTATCGAGGTCAAAAAAAACATGAGACTTCCAAACATATGAAAATAGCGCTAGTTATATGAAAATTACTATGTAGTTATAGAATATATAACAATACACTCTGAGCCTTGGCCTTCCACAATCCGCTGCTGTATGTTGCTGACCCCTGATGTATAAAAACATACTGATTAATTACTTTTCATTAAATGCAGATAGGAAAAGTCAAAGCATTTAGAAAACTAGATAACCATTGGTGTTAACGGTAATAAATAGAAAAAAATAATAAATAATGTTAGGTCTAAACTTTGTCATTTTGGAAACTGGTGCAACAGATTGTTCTTTAAGGAAAAGATTATAACATTATTATATTATTTAGATTATAACATCTTGGAAAAGATGCAATTGAACAATTATCTTGCTTCTTTCATGAGTTCTGGAAAGCTGCTTGCGTTATAAATAAATGAAATCATTTATTGTTTTTAACTTGCATTTTAAATACGTTATTAAAATCATGTATTCAATGAACTTTTGTTGGTTAGGTATTCTATATTGCCGATCCAAATTCTTATAAGGAATTTCGTCTTAACTTTAGTAAATGTATGTTACAACTAATTAACAGGGTTAATTAGTAACTAGAAATAGTGCGAATGAATCCGCGTGTATAAATAAATAAATCATTAAAAAAATTAAATTATTTGTGTAACATATTTTTTTTATTAATGTGTCGATATCAAGAATCTGTATTTAATTTTATATATTTTAATATAATTTGTGATAAATACTCTATAAATTAGGAAGATAATTATAAATATTGTAACTCGACGGTGTCAAAATAATAGTAAAATCTGTTAAAGAATAGAAATTAGCGGTTTTAGATTTTTACCAATCGATCATGGTGACCAACTAAATAAACATTTTTAGAAAACACGTCTGGCCAAAAAGATGTTAGATATATATCTCCA
>JWHW01010163.1:2541-13817 GCA_000931545.1 Papilio glaucus
CCGATGACGTCACAGTGACGCACAATAAACAGTCTGCACTACGCATGTGATACTTTCATTACTCTATGTAATAAAAAGAAAAATTATAATATTTAAATTAATCTAAGCAAATAGCTGTATAATAAAAAAGTTTTGATGATGACAAATAAATAGTATTTATTTTTAAAGAAGAATTGTAAAACTAAGGGCTGGGCTGGACATATTGCTCGCTGAACGGATGGCCGATAGGGCCGAAAGGTCCTAGAAATGCAGCCAAGTACAGGTCGACGTAGCGTAGGTAGGCCTCCCAGAAGACGGACTGATGATCTGGTCAAGGTTGCGGGAGTCTACTAAAAGAGGGCGGCAGGGTACCGAACATTGAGGTAATCATTGGGGAAGGCCTAGGTCCAGCAAGGGAGAACTATCGGCTGAAACGATGACGACGAGTTCCTAACAACATCTCTATTATTAATTTAATAAATAATAACAAAATAAAATAATTAAAATAATAGTAGCGACAATACCAAAGGCTATACAGTAAACATGGATACAGGAAACGACGACATTTAAAACTGCAGCCACACACCGAGTGTTGCGGGAGATGTTAGGACCTCACTATGTATGCAGTCATCATGGTCTAGCCTAGTATTTTGTAAATATAAAATTATCCCCAGATCATTGTCAACAATCAACATTTGATTTTTCTACATCTGTATAAAAATAGTATAACTACGAACGTAAAGGCAGTTGTTTACAACTGAAACGTTAAACTTAACATAAAGATTCCTATTATACTTTACGTTGATTTGCGACCGGTTCCTAAAAGGCTGATCAACGGAAAAATTTGCTAGAGAACTGTCAAATGTCCGATCAATTGTCCTTAGAGTAGCTAGGTGATCTTCATCTTTTTTTGTTTTTTATTTAGAAACTGTATTTGATTTTACTTCGCCGGAGTGTAAGTTGAATCCGTTCGAAAGTGTCTCTTAATGCTATAAAGCGTTAGTTAGTGACGAAAAGTATTCAATTATGTATTTTGAAAATGATATCAAAACCGCTGATGCTGATGTCAAATATATGTTTTATCTAGATTAATATTATACAAGTAAATATAAGTAATTATTTAAATCGGAAAAACTCCATTGTCGGACTACCGACAGAAAGAACTTAAAACAGGTTGGATGGCGCGACAATAGTTCAAAAATAAATAAATAATCAACAAAAATAACCCCTCGCGTCTTAACAATAAAATTCAATATAAATGTAAAAAAGTTCGTCGAAAACGTTCCAAATTCAAATATAGCATCTTGCTTACTTTCTTCTACCAAAGATCGTCTAACAAAAGAAGTTTTAACTTCAAAAAATCATTTGGCCAGTAATTTTAATAATCTATGGTCAGGGTGGGAGACATAGTCAAATATAGTTTGTGCTTAGTTTCAATGCACTACGCGAGATCTGACAGCCCATATCGCGTTTTAGGGTTGCCACAAATAAGAACTTAAAAATACCAAAATATTTTCTTGTCGCTTCTTTATTCTCAAGTAGAATACTTATCATCTACGCTTGTGTCTTAAATGTAGTATCGATAAACGATCTATTGAGTTAATAATTATTCAATGATTATGGATTCTTTAGCATCTTAAGCCACATGTAACAGGATTTTACCCGTACGGGACGGGGACGGGACGCGATTCGGTAAATATTCACAGGGGATTTTATGCAAACGTGCAGTGACAATGACTCGGAGTTAACGTCCTAGTGTTGTAAATTGCAATTGTAACAAAATTATATCGGGGGATTTGGTTAAAATGGGACGTGCTGACGCCGTCGATGTTTTTCCCGTTCCGTCCGTGGCTTCGTGACGTATGTACATTCGTATACATTTTCTATCCCGTCCCGTACGGGTATAATCCCGTTACGTATGCATTGAGCTTTATAAGATCTACCGCATCCATCGAACCAGATAATCCTAAACTATGGGCGAGCGAATATTGAGTAGAACGCTACGAACCGTGCCAACGGCCGAAAGGACACTGAGTCACTGATAGATTTTTGGACGACAATGTTACTGTTAGGACATTTTTATCTGTGGCTATATCTACCCCTTTTTCTAACACAGTGAGAGGTGGGACCCAATAGTGGATTTTTGTTACATGGATCGAAGCCTAGTCAACTTTGGGAGCCATTGCTATACTTTATTCAGTGACGTTAAGCGCTGGTGTATGGCTTGAGAAGTTCTGCTCATGTTCTTCCCATGTAATTTTAATTGTTACAAGTGCTATAATTGCTATTTGTTAAACTTTTAATTTGCCAGCAGTAATTACATGTCGTATACTTCTCGTTAATGCGATAATATCGTCTGAATGATTTCACAGTTATTAATTTGACCGCTAACTGCGCTCGGAGAATGATATTTAATTGAGAGGAGTCACTGCGAATAGTAAATATGCTGCTAAAACTGTTTGTGATTTTCAGTTCCACTTCCGCTGTACTGTCACAATATGAGGTAAGATTCTTATAAATAAATAATTGAGAGGTTTAAAAACTCAAAACAAAGTTCTCGTTGCAAAAAGTATTGTTCTTTCCATTAACTAGATGGCATTGTCTCAATCTTGATTTAATATTTAAATAAAAATTGAAGTTGAAGTATGAAAAAATGTATTGCCAGTTCAACTTCTACAAGTTACTTTTCACACACAATTAAATCTAGCTTAAAATTTGATATTTATTAATATTATTAATTAGACGGCAGTTTAATGCTTAGTTATATCAAATGAAGAAGACATGAAGATTAAGAGTTTTTTAAATATACAGGTTTATCCTGCCAGTCAAAATCTGCCTAAATTTGAGGAGCCAAATCTTGTACCGAGCGAATTTAATGACTCAGAGGTATTGCGTTTACGTTTTTTTTCTTTACTTGATCATATTCGTCATCAGTCTCATATCACTTTATTTTAACTGTTTTTTATCGATTTGCTTACAAATGGTTTTATTCACAGACTGTAGTAGCACCATTGGCTGAACAAACAACGAATACGATATGTCCAGCAAATGAAGTCTTGGTACAAATTAAAAATATACTCACGAAATTATTGGATACAGAAGATGAAAATAATAACAATGATATTTTAAAGGATATGCAACAAGATGATGGATTTTTAAACAAAGACTCTACACTGAATATCGAAAATGGAATTGGAAATCTAGTACTTCCATTGTCTAAACGTAAAACATTGAGACAGTTACTAGAAAACAATAATTTGAAAAGCAATTTCAAAACAAAAATAACAGTAGAATATGAAGTTCCGAATGAACCTGACGTAAGTTGTAAACAAACCCTTTCTAGTATTCTTCAAGTTTTAAAGAATGCAAATTTACTGCATGAATCTTCTCGCTCTTGTGGACCCTATGATGTTAACTGTCCTAAAGAAAATACATTAGACATGAAAAATATTGGAAATCAAAACGTATTTACGACAAATATAAATCAAGGTAATAGTAATTTTCCACCAAATACACCATCTTCAATTGAATCTAATAGTTTATTGGGATCAGCGCAAGATTTTAATTCAATTTTAAAATATCTTGCATGGAATAAAAGAAATCCCGATTTGGAATCTATACTTAAAAATTATAGATCAAAAGAGCAAAGTGTGATCAATGATATACAAATCACAGATGCAATCCCAAAGTCAATTGAGAAACTCCCACAAGTATTTGATACGGATGGTATCTCTTTGATTCAAAATAATCAAACAAATTTATCCGACAAAAGTACACCTTACCAGTTACACATTACGGAAAATATTGTGTCACCTACCAATCCCAACAAAATCAACAATCAAAATCTCAATATAAGTGAAAATTTAGCAGGAAATTCCGTACAAGGCGATATATCCTTTGAGAACTCCAGGCAGGTTTTAGGTGTTGATGAAAAACCAAATGATGTTCTAGTGACAGTCAATAACGATGGAAAGATTGTTTCTGTATACCCATCTAAAGATAAATTATATGAAAACAATGTTGTTAATGATAAAATTCTCACAGACTATGCTACAAAATTACAAAACAAGGAAAGTGTTGCAAGTCATGTAAAGAATCTTCTGAATCTGTACTTGCAGGGAAATGTCAATAATCTCCCAAGGGACAAAATCAGCGCTATTCTAGCTGTACTGAAAACAGGAGGATCCAAATCTCAGTATATTCAATTTCCTCCTGAAACAACAATAAATGAAAAATATCAGAACATAAAACCATACTATATAAACCCGAACCTGTTTCCTTCAAATATCAAACCATATTCTATGATAAATACGGGCCCTAACAATTCTGTACGTGAAATTCCGTACGAAGAAAGTCTCAACGACCAATTGCATGCAAACTTAAATGTTTTTAATCAAATTTCAAATCAAGGAAATCTGCTACCAATTCAAAACAAAGCCTATCAAACACCATACGTCACCGGAAACCCTTACGTCGTTAATTCTAAATTAGTTGATTATGGAAAACATGTAAATCAATTGCACGCGCCTTACAATTTGGATAATTTGCAACGGTTGGTGGGCGAAACCAATCAAGTTAAATTGAATTCCGCACCTGATAATTCTGGTGTGGTAGAGTTAACATATTTGCTGAAGCGACCAAACCCAGTGGTATATCAACCGGTATATTTTGTTAAGTACCGTTTGCCTTATGATTCTTTTGTGAAGAATCTTCGGGATTTAGTGAGGAGGCAGCCCCAACTGAGATCGAATCGTGCTAAATTGTACCAAGAGCTACTAGCGCTATCAAAAGTTGCCGAAGTTTCTCCAAATTTGAAGGGTTTAGGTCAACAACAACTACTACACATGGTCGCTAATAATGGTGCTTTAGTAAAAACAAAAGTTTTGAAAGTGAACGAAACACTATTGGATAAACAATTGAAAACGGTTCAAGATTTAAATTCAAAGTTATCACCGAAGGAAATAGGTAATATAACGTATACTGGGGAACTTTACGGTGATAATAAATCAGGCCTATTAAATAATGAAACGCAAGAAACCGTTCTGAATAAAAGAACAAAAATTGAAGGGTTTGACGACTTTGCAAAAGCAAAATTAACTTCTTCGAATTTTAACGGAAGAGACATTTTTAATTCACTCAAAACAGTTACACATAACTACAGCGATATTAGTACAGATTATCCGACTAACTCAATGTATCCGCTGGTATAAATATCCAAATTATTGCACATTTTTTAAACATTCCTGATGTTTGTAAATAAAAATAAAAACAAATATTATGTATGTTGTTTTATTTTCGAGTCAACTCAAAAACAAAACATGAATTTTCGAACAGCCTAATATTAAATGCGTAATTTCTTTAGTGTATTGAGTCCTGAACTTTTTAGACATGACAGAGTGCACTTTGGAGTTGTGGCGAGTAGTTAATATCTGAGCCCTATATGCTTACATTCAATTCTATATCTATATCTAAACTAAACCTATCTTTGATTCGAAGGACTATTTGTTTGTTTCTGCCGAGTAGATTCTTAAACTATTGAATCGATTTTTAACAAAATGTCACCACAGAGCCCAAAATAACCAAGTCTATGTATTGCAAAACGTGAACATAAGTTAAGAACGGCTTTTGGAATACAACACAGATGCGTTGTAAAGTCTTATGGGTATATATATAGTAATAGATACATCCTGGAATTCTTTTCATAATTTATACATAAATCTCATGTATGTTAATCATATAACATTTATAAAACACTACATAAAAAATGATATCTTTTTTGAGCTGGTAACATTTCATTTTTTTGACAACTTTGTCATAATGACAGCTTAACCTAATTTTCCGAAAAGTGTAAACAAACGGTTTCGGTAATTATTTATTTAAGTATAGTTTATGTTATTTAATTATAATGCTCGGCCAAAAACCAAAATTTATCAGACCTGGTATGTATAATTGAACTTAAAAAGTTAACACATCAAGTTGCCTTTTCCAAGTTTATATTTTAATATCAACTGAATAAACGTATTCCTTGTTTTCAGGTGATGACACACTTTATCCAATAAGGAATAGAGACGGTGTGGTAGAGACATTGTTAAATCCAAGTGTGGACGTAGCTTTATCAGTAGACAGTGATTCTAAAAGTAATTTTGTTTATAATAGATATCATCACTTACCTTTAGAAGCCCAAAGACAGAAGTTGCCGGTATTCCAGTACAGAAACCATATACTGTACTTGCTGGAAAAGTATCAGAGCTTAGTTCTAATAGGAGAAACAGGATGTGGCAAGTCAACACAAGTGCCTCAGGTCGGTATAGTGCTGTTTTTTTGCTATAATATTTATAATGCTTAACGAAAATTTGTCGCCCTTATACTGTAACTATTTTCAGACAATTAATAAATGTTTAATATATGTTGAATAATGTGTATATGTTATAGGAGGTATACTAGCAAAAAGACAGGTTTTTTAATGTAAATTTCAATTTACAAGACTTCATGGAATATACTTTTTTTTACAACAAGGTGGCTAACCTAACCTACCTTTAATTAATTGAAGAGGGGATAAAAAGGAAGTAGGATATATGCCATGACCAAGGGAATATGGAGTCCTTTGGCTTGAGCCACAATAGAGTCCTAGACCTATCATAAGAATTTCAACTATTATTACTGGTAGCTATTATTGGTTTACTTCTAAAAGCCTGTTTATAAAGTACAATCTAGATTCTAGATGGTACTTCACAAAAGGCTCCATGTTGCCAGCTCAGTCCGCTTACTGTTCCCAATGTTAAAATTTGACAAACAAAATGAAACTTGATTGAATTTTTACTCTTCAGAACAATACTGCTTTTAGTACTTGACAGAGTTTTTTGTACTAATATTAATAATAGTAAATATTTATTTTCTTGTTTCAAGCAACCTACAAAACTACTTAACTTGTTTAACAATACTTTCATTGTCAGAAAGCTACATGATCCAGAAGTACCATAAGCTATATTTTTTTATTGCTAGGTAACATGTGTCCCATTTTTTAAAATTTACTTTGTCGGTTTATATTTGTCTTTATTAATATGGCATGGATTTAAAAGCATTAAATGCTGCAGGCCATATTTGAATATAGTTTCTAGGGAAATCTCATGCTTTTGCAGGGTATATGAAAATATACCCTGCAAAAGCATGAGATTTCCCTAGAGGATATTAACTAAGTGACAAAAACCTAAGCCTCCCATCCTCCACTGTGACCAAGCATATTTCAGTAGACAATATTGGCTATGTTATGACAACCTAAACCTCCCACACTCCACTGCAACCAAATATATTTCTCTAGTGGATATTGACTATGTGACCAAAACCTAAGCATTCCACCCTCTACCTCTACCAAGTACGGTATTTTGAATACCTCCCCAATCTTTGTACGGGTCTCGTAGTATGGATGCGTTGTTTAAACGTCCAGTATCGGAATTAGTCAAGCTAAGCTGATGTCCTAGATAAAGTACATCCGCTCTGAAGCGATTCCATAACAAACTTGCCTATCAATTTACAGTCGCTAGCTAGCGGTATTGCTTATCAAAATGTGCCACATGTAAATGCTTTTGTACGGATTGACGATTGCTAAATTGAAGATAGAATATGATTTATACCATGTTTCATTGCAAGATATGATTGATGTAAACAAACAAACATCATTTACCATACATGGTGGCCATTAAACTTTTTATACTTTCATCAAAAAATTTGTAATTTTGTGGAAATGTGAGATAAAGTTAAGTGAAATTGTGTAATATGGATAGCTAATGTTATAAGGTGATATGAAAAAGCTGTTTTTCTAAAATATTTTAGATTTTACGAATTTTAATGTTAAAAAATCTTTTGGGTTCGAACCCTTAAATCAAACAAATAAGTAATGTTTTTAAAATAATTTTATCCTATAAACTTTATATAGTTTATAGTTTTTTTTTTTTTTTTTATGGTAGCAGGTAGCAAACGAGCAAGCGGATCACCAAGTTTTTGGTGAACATGGACATCCGCAACAAGCAAATGTGTTGCAGATGCGTTGTCTACCTGTAGTGGACAGAGGGGGGCGCATAGACAGAAATAAGGATATTT
The DNA here is from genome assembly GCA_000931545.1 of Papilio glaucus. NCBI lineage: Eukaryota > Metazoa > Arthropoda > Insecta > Lepidoptera > Papilionidae > Papilio > Papilio glaucus. The sequence continues at coordinate 10,618 of JWHW01010163.1, forward strand.
CCTTTTCCCAGTTAACCCCCTCCCCGTCCAATCCTCTTCCTGTTCCCATCCTATCTTTATGAGGAAAGGGTGGGAAGAGGAAGAGGACTGAAATTAGGCCTCCGGCACCTCACTCATCAGACGAAACGCAGAGTACTTCTGCTTCACGCCTGTTTTCTGTGAGGTCGTGGTATTTCACCGGTCGAGCCGGCCCATTCGTGCAACAGATGTTGTTGTTGCGGGCTCTACCACTGTTAAATGCGGGCTCTACCACTGTTTTATTGGTTTTACATATACAGGGTGTTCTAAAATAGTTGAAAGTTTGCTTTTTGATCTTCCCCATAGCAGTTGTGATGTAAATTTCATGTAAATATTGCTGTGAAGTATAAAAAATATAACAATGTTTTGACATCTACACATAGAATAAACTTCCATAGCAGGTAACAATTTATTCAACAACAAAGCTATGGTTCTTACACAATGGATGTTTTTGTTGGAACAACGGAACAGGCGCCAACGAACTCCAAACTATTGCCGTTCTCTTACGTAAACATGGGCATTGTTAAAGGAAATCATTTTAAAAACATGTTATATAAACCAATTTCCTGTGTCAACTTTATAAAATACATTTTTATTATCTTCAACTGTATAAATACTATATTTACCAATGTAGCGGAATATTTACTTATCCGTTTCCAATATATACTATTAATCTGAAATTGTGAATAGATAGTTATGGGTACCAGGGAGCAGGGGTGGCCCAGTTGTATAGGCCCCAGCTTACGTACGATCGCGGGTTCTGACCCAGGCAGGCGCTTTACTTTGTGTATTTCATCACCACTGCTCCAAAAACGGTGAAGGAAAACATCGTGAGGAAACTGGCATGTCTTAGATCCACCAAATTGACATCCACCAACCCGTGGGCCAGTGTGGTGGATTACGGCCCCTTCCCTCTCGTGGAGAGGAGGCCTGTTTCCCTGAAGTGGCAAAACATACTAAAGGGCTGATTTAATATTATTATTTATTATAATGTCCACATCCATGAATTTGATTTAAGGACCCTGAACAAGATCATTAGGATGAAAAAAATAACAATCCCACTAATATTATAAATGCGAAAGTTTGTATGTATGGATGTTTATTACTCATTCACGCAAAAACTACGGAATGTATTTTAATGAATCTTTACAATAATATAGCTTATACATCAGAATAACATATAGACTATAATTTATAAAAAAATATTGTGTGAATTGTCCAAAATATAACGTAAAGAGGAAAAATTACGTCATTTGCGAGCTATTCTGGTGTGCGCTGCAAAAACCGTTAGAGTTACACGTATATAATGTATAATGGAAATGTTTGCCTTAAATAGTCCTACAAAAATTGTTTTATGTGTAAGCCAATATCGCCAAAACAGTGAACCATCTATTAATTATAGGGCGGAACGAAGTTAGTGTCATATAAATATTGAGTATAACGCCATTTTGGTTAAAAATCTTAAAACTAGTTTATACTAGCAGTACCCCGCGGTTTCACCCGTCCTGCAGTTTTACTTAAACGAAATGATTTTACCAACTTAATACTACCATAACCTTATCATCTCTCTGCCCTTTTCCTGTGTATGTGGGTTCGGCACAATATGGCCGTAGCACAGTTAATTGATATAACTTTTTTATTTATAAACCGATTGAGATAAAACAAACACTAAATGTTAAGTGAAGCTTACCACAATACATTAGTGAAAACCGCTCCCAAATCGGTTAAGCCGTTTCTGAGATTAGCGCGCACAAACGTATAGACAAACAGACATACAGACAAACAGACAAACATTCTAATAATCATTGTTTTGGGTTTTATTGCGTTTATGAAGACCTCCCAATCATAGTTTTTCTCAAATATCTTCCATGTACAGACAGCGATCACATTACATTATTACTTTTTTTATTATATGTATAGATGACTTATGTTCTTTTTATGGTAGACTTTTATATCTTGGGAGCTGGTTTTTGAAAAGGGGTTGGGGAGGGAATGAATACCCTTGCATTCCCGCCTCATGCCAGCACCACTCCCATTGAAAGTAAACGCACTGTTTCTAAGTAAATTAAAAAAGTATTTTCTCGTACAGAATTACTCGTTTGGAGTCTCTTCTGGTGTAAACTAAACTTATGTAAGCATGTCGGTTTGTCATAGCTAAAACTGTGAAGAAAGTTAAAAAGTAGGCCAAGTCGGACTCGATCACAAAGGATTCCGTAACATTATCTATAAAAAAAAATCGTTATCGGGAGCTCCCTTAAATATTTCTTAAATATAAACATCATCTGTGAAAATTTCAACTGTCTAACTATCACGGTTCATGAGATACAGCCTGGTGACAGACGGACAGACAGACAGACGAACGGACAGCGGAGTTTTAGTAATAGGGTCCTTAACCTTTGGGTAGGGAACCTTAAAATCGCATCGTAAAACTCCCGCTCCTGAATTATGAAATGTATCCCATTTTAGTTTTTAAAACGAAAATTATTTAAGTAGGTATATTACACGATTTTTACTGTACTAGGTCAGGTATTGTATGCGGTCGTAAATCAGAAGTCACGATGCACAGTACAACTGTTATGGGTATGCTTTTACGTACAAACCCTTGAACATACACTCTAATCACAAATTGTTTTTGAAGTTAAAACTTAGATTATGACGTAGGTACCTTCAAGAGAAGAGTGAATAGGCTGTTTTTAAACTAGTGCGTACCATCTTTAGACCACGTCGCCACTTAACACCAGGTGGGATTGTGGTCAAGCGCTAGTTTATTCTTTATAAAAAAAAAAAAAACTTCTTGAGACGAGATCGGGCGAGGCGATCGGCAGTTGTTTGAATTTGGAACAGTTTTAACGAACTTTTCATTTATTTTTCTTTTATTCAATTTTGAATTCTATCGTTAAGATACAAGGGTCTTTTGTTGATTATTTATTATAACTATTGTGTTTTGAGTTTTCACTTCTGTGGGCAGTCCTTATGACTGTGTTTTTTTTTAAATATAAACATAGAATACAGGTTACATATGAAAATTCACATGCCAATCCATGTCAAGACAAATTGGTATGAATTTAATTTAAAAACAAAAGTTTAAAAATGAAAACGGCATTTGGCTATCTACAGCCACCACGATTGGATTTAAAAACTTTTAAATAAAAACAAAACCGACTTCAAAAAAACTATATTCA
>JWHW01010201.1:14220-26785 GCA_000931545.1 Papilio glaucus
CACGGGCCATTTACTGATGTCCAAATTCAATATTCAATTGAAATTATAACGAACGGCTACTGTTATTTCAGAATATACGTCCAGGCGGTGTTACAGTGAAATACAGTTATTGTCAACGAGGAAAAAATTATTCGGTTACTGTGGGGAAGCGATACGTTGCGTATGGCGTGTACCAGTCATAAACATTCTGACCGTATTAGTGCAGACTTTATTCCGCACGTCAGTATCATGGTCGGTGTGCGCAGCCGCAGCCGACTTATCACACAAAATCCTTGTCCAAATTAACATGTTAGTAACATAGACCGTTGTGATTATAATTGCCTTTTACCCTTTTATCTGTACATATAATAAAAATGTAACTGATCGCTGTCTGTACGTGGAAGATATTTGAGAAACTATTATTAGGGGCCGTCACAAACGCAATAGAACCCAGAACAATGATTATTAGAATTTTAGTCAGTTGTCTGTACGTCTTTTTGTCTGTTTGTCTGTGCGTTTGTTACCGCTAATCTCAGAAACGGCTTAACTGATTTGGTTGCGGTTTTCACTAATGTATTGTGGTAAGCTTCACTTAACATTTAGTGTTTGTTTTATTTCAATCGGTTTATAAATAAAAAAGTTATATCAATTGAACTGTGCTACGGCCAAACTGTGTTTAAAAGGGCAGTAAAATGATGATGGGTTATGGTAATATCATTAGCAGGGCGGGTGAAACCGCGGGGCACAGCTAGTTAATAAATACGTTTAGATGAGTCAAACATTCAAGATAACAAAACTATTTAACAATAACAAGATATCAAAACTGCGCGTTACGGATAAACTCGACTATACGACATCTTCGTCACGTATACCGTCCGTCTGATGCTGCACTAACTCCTAAACCACGTAAGGAATTAGAAACGGGGTTCACCAGCATGTAGGAGTAGATAATTATTCTGGAAGGCTTACCCATATGTACATCCTAACTTAAGTTTTGTATATGTTAATAAAGACGAAATTCTCGAAGCAAATCCCCTGCCGCGGTGAATTTAAAAACCGGCCAAGTGCGAGTCGGACTCGCGCGCCGAGGGTTCCGTACCATCTAAAAAAAATCCCGTAGTGTATTTGACGACATTCACAGCAGTAAAGCAATTATGAGTAGGCCTATAAAAATCTTTCTTTGAGATTATTTTATAGGAAAAAGTTGCAAACGAGCAAACGTTACCTAATATTAAGCGACCGCCATCTGCATCAATTTTTTGCAGATACGTTGCCTGCCTGTAATGGACAGTGAAGGGTATAACCAGAAAAAATGTTTTTTTATTAAGTCCTCTTCCTCTTCCCATATTTTTCTTATCAGAGAAGAGTGGGAGGGGGAAGAGAGTAGATTTAAGCCTCCGGCACCTCACTCATAGACGAAACGCGGAAGCATCTTTCTACTTGACGTCTGTCTTCTGTGAGGTCGTGGTAGTTCACCGGTCGAGCACATTCGTGTAACAGAGGTTGCGGGCTCTATCGCTGTAACTTTCTTACTTTTATTCCTTATTTTGATTACTTTTTGACATTAATAATGTGCAACAACAACACAGTATATATTTTCTTTACCTACTTGTATATCTTGTATAAGGATTATGACCAAAATACAACATTGCAATATTTCATATCTGGTAGCATTTCGACTCCGTCGGGGGTATATCAATGGGCTTTTTTATACCCCCACGGAACCACAATCAGGGTCTCAGCAGCCTTTGCTTTTAGTTATATGAAATCGACAGCAATAAAATCCGTTAAATTAGTTTTATTTCGTGTAGACGTCCCTTGAGCGATTGGCTCTTGCTGCCATTTTGTGATAATCTGTCTTCTGGCTATCTCGACCTTTATTATGCGTATCAAATAACAGTGTTGTTCGGCTACAATATGTACGGGTACAACGCCGGCAATTACGCTGCGTCAAGAGATGTGCTAGTGATTCTAAGTGCGTTGATATATATTAAAGGCGACGTGTGTATGTTTGTGTGTTCTCTATAGAATCTGAAACGGCTGGACTGATTTCAATCAAATTCTCAGGAAACTTCCAGATTGGCCCAGCGGGTTCCTGTGTAATTTGGTTATCGGATCAATATAATTAGTTCTGTCCGAGGAAAGCCGGGGCGGATAACTAGTCTACACATGTAAAAAGCGAGGGAACATTCCACAAAATACAAAAAGACAGAAATTAACTTAATTCTGAGTGAAAACAGCATTGTTACTGCTGCTGGGGTCGTTGGAGTCACATTAACACCTTGCCAACTTGCATTAGGTTTTTATAAGTATATTTACTTAACCTTGCACACGTGTTACCGACAGTTTGTAAACTTAGTCAGTTTATAATCTGACTAGACATATTTTAAACTTTCAGCAAATACTGATCTGACATTTTGATTGTGTTAAAGTTTAACTTAGAATGAAAGATAATTATGACATGTGTATTGAGGCTTTTGACACACGCCGAAAGACAATTGTTATTTTCTATTGTGACTTCTGAGCTATACACTGAACTTACCAAACGCAGGCACCACGCTGGCTAATATTTTGACTCATTGGCGATTTTTATTCTTTAGTAAAACTAAAAATATTTGTTTCGGTACATCACCAACATGTAAAACACCTTTAAGAATTTTGCTCGAGACGCTCGACATTCATAGAAATACCTAGACGATGTTTCAATATAGAAAAGTGACGGCATTTGGTAAGTGAACAAATTTTGTGCTTGATAACCAGTATATTTTAAAAACTTGACACGATGTTGGCGCGTGTAACATTGTGCGGCGACCTTATCTGCGTCTGTTACTGCGGAAGATATTTCTAATATCTTAATAGTTTAGGCTACGGTCGTTAGTTCGATTCCGCTATTCGACTGTTGTGAACCATCTCCTAGCACAGTCCCAGCTTATTTGGAATAGTTAAAAGGGTACTAGTAAATTACCTTAACCAGTGGTTCCCAAAGTTGACTGGGCTTTCCGGCCGTTGGCTCGGTCGCATCTTAACATCTTTCGCATACCAGACGCCGAGGAATTATTGGTTGTACTTAGTTGTAAGTCTTACTCTACCAGTGTTACAACGAACGATTCCGTTGCTGATAGTCAAATGTCTACGTCGGGCGTATCCCTTCTCGTCAGGCTTACACTACGTAACGCTGACCGGCATTCCGTCTTCATAGAGTTCCACCAGAATCTCTCCCACGTAATGCATCATCTGTGTACTCTTCTTGTTTTCGAACCAATTCATTTTTTCATTCAATATGAGAAGGCGACATGCGGTACACATTTAACATTTCATTTCAACTTGCGAACTATTCTCTCAGCTTGTAGCATAATAATTGAGCTATTTGATAAGTCATGACGCACATCGCGACTGGTTCAGATTGTTTTCTAAGACATTTGTATAATATTAACAAAATAACAATATTTAAAATATATCTCGTACGAAATAAATGAATTAAACAAAATTAGTCACATCTTCAATTACTGACTTATTCTTTATACGTTCGACACGGCTCAATGTACCTGTTAAAGCGGCAGTGTCAAGTGTCAACAAACCCACCGACGAACACAAGCACACGCGCTCACATGCCTTCAGATGTTTACACATAAAATGTTTCGTGCAATATCTCACTCTAAAACATCCTACTAATATCATATTCGCGAAGATGCGATTGCACGACGGGGCTTGTATTTGCATGTTTATTGTTAAAAATTATGTTATTATAGAAAATAAGTAAGAAGCTCTTTGTTTCGTGGGTGCGTTAAATGCGAAAAGGTATTTGAACGGCCGAAAGGTTTCCCATTTGTTTCTTTTGATTTCCTGGTTTTAATAATTCATAAGATAAGGCGCAGTAAGTTTGTAATTCTCTAATTTTAGCAGATAATTATGCGTACGATATCTAATCTGTCAATTGTGTCAAGGTGATGAAGACCTTTGATATTGTTTTCCTTATTGATTGCTATCAACATCACGTGAGCAGTGAATGATGGTCATATTTAAGACACATCTGTATAGAAGAGAAGAGAGCAGCAGATCAGAATGAAGTGTTTGTTGTCTGTGTCAGATCAAGAACTCTACGTTCCGAGGCACAAATATGTAGCAAGAAACAAAGAGCAAATCAAATCAATGTAGTCCATAAGATCCATTCGCGCAGAACTAGTACTGTAAATGTGTTTCGGTGCCTCCACCCCCCCTCCCGGCTCACCCCACTTTCAAATGAAAAAACACAATAACTTTTTAAATTTTATAACTATGATCTAATGAAATATAAAAAAAAAACAAATGTGCTAATTAATAATAATTAAAAATGTTTTGTCTAGAGAAATATGTCGGCTTCCGGCTATTCTGTATGTCGTGAAGGCTACGTACGAAAACTAAATAAATGTTAGAAGATAATTATAACGCTGTACACTGAGGCCGTCTGTTATCTATTCTTATAAATGAAAAACGTATTAAAAATATAATTTAATTAAGTGTTATTAAAATTTTACGGAATTATAATGAAGTAAAGTTGAATTCATTTTTTATTATATTAAATAAATAAGTTAATAACAGTGGTAGAGCCCGCAACAACAACATCTGTTGCACTGCAGGGCCGGCTCGACCGGTGAAATACTACGATGTCACAGAAAACAGGCGAGAAGTGGGAGTGCAAATTCTGTGTTTCGTCTGCAATAGAAAGAGGAAGAAAACTGACACTGGAGGCCCGGTTTTCTTCCCCTTGCCATCTTTACCTACAAAGGATAGGATTGGACGGGACGGGATGAATAGGAAAAGGAAATATCTTTTTTCCTGTCTATCCCCTACTATGTCTATTAAAGGTAGGCAACGCATCTGCAAGTCATTAGCTTGTTGCAGATGCCTATGTTTACGGGTCACTCGATATCAGGTGAACCGCTAGGTCGTTTGCCATAAAAAAATGACAATAATTAGATATTTGTCCCTAATTAGTTTTTTCGTTTCATTTATTCGACTAACATTTTTTTAAAAAGTTATTTTGTAACTTGTCAACTTTAAAAATAAAATTGGAAAATTTCATTTTCGGTCTGACATCTGCTACGTTGGAGTTTAATACATAACATGTACCAAAATTTAACTCCACATCATGTTTTATGTATTTTGTATTATTATTTAATAGTAGAGCTAGTCGGATAAAAATTTGACAACCTTTCGGCAACCGGGCGCAAGCTTTGCATAATAAAGGTTAACGAGTTAAATCTTGAGTTAGTATAACCGTTAAGAAGTTCATTGATTCATACTCTGTCGCTAAGTTTAACTTAAGTTGTATCCGCAAACAAAAGCAAAAGCAATGTAAAATCTTAACTTATAAAAAATATTTAAAATTTAAAAACGTATTTAGAGCTAAAATAGATTACGTTTATTATTACATTTCAGTTCATTTCTTTTTTCATCGTTTTAATTTTTAATTTAAACCTAGACCAGACGTATGCTTTTCTAAACACAACAATCGAATCACCTAAACGCTTCACATGAGACATGCGTCAACAGTTCATCTTAATTGAGGTAACCATTTAAGTTATAAATTTTCCTCGTTCGCAAACTCAATCAGTGCTTCCAATGTTGTTTACGTCCTGTAATTGAGAACAGACGTAATTGAATTGAGTCATTGCGAAGTATTTAACAAGACCCCGTGCTGCTGCATCCTCACTCAAATCCTAGCATAATGAATAAACTGTTCTGTGTTACTCTTGTCTGCATGCTGGTGGTGGCCAGCGCGAGGATTCTGCCTCAAGAGCAATGGTCACCCGAGATCGGTGAAGTCGGGAGTTCTGCGAGGGGACCGGAGCTAGTGCCACATCAGAGACAGAAGCGGGCTTACTACTTCAGACGCTTCTGGTCGTGTCCCATAGGATACGTCAGGAGTGCGGCTGCGATATGCGTGGAGTGCGGAGAGTGAGTGCTCGACATTTTTAAATAATTTTGAATGTAGATGACCGTGTCACAACAGGTTTAAACAGTGGTAGAGCCCGCAACAACAACATCTGTTGAAATGCAGGGTCGCTTCCACCGGTGTTATACCATGACCTTACAGAAGACTGGCCTGGGAACCGGAGAACCAATTTCAGTCATCTTTTCCTGATAAGGATAGGATACGGAAAGAGGATTGGACATTAATAGGAAAAGTCAAATTTTAAAGCCCCAACCAAATGGCTTAATTTGTTTTAATGGAAGATAGTGGTTAGCACACTTGTGTAAGGAGATCCTCTACAACACTCGAACCCAGGAACTTTTGTTTCGCAGTCGGCACCCTAAGCAACTAAGCCATTGGCGTTTGGTTAGAATGATTAACTAAAATGTTTGTAATAATATAAGCATTTTTTTTCTAAATATAAATAAACCAGTATTTGTATAATATATTTAACTCCTTATAAAACCACTTTTCTTAATTGATTTTTCGTTTTAAAAGGTTTCTATTTTTAAATACGCCATCAGTCCATTACATTAAAATCTTTATTTATTGATTGTCATTTGAACAAGATAAATGAAATAAGTATTTTATGCTGTTTAAATTATATAATGAATACATGAAATCTTTATATATTAAACAAACACAGTGAAGTTCATTATATATGTATAATTTCAGATACGAGATGATCACCGGGGTGCCTTGCGACAGCGCCCTCTGAGGGCAGCTCGGAGCGCACGCGGTCCTCTCACAGTACGAGCAGCGACCTCCGCGTTACTTACAGTAACCACATACAACGATCCTGACGAAGCTCAGTCTGAGTTTCGCAGACTGTGTTCGTATGTTCAAGTACTACATACAACTAACTATGCCCAATATCAGACAAGTAGATAATTTTAATATTGTAATAAAAAAAAAAAATTGCATTTTGTAGTTTTATTCACGTACTATAAAAATGCGATGCCTGTATTGATTCCAAAACGTTTGGACCGATTTAGATTTTTCAGAAAATGTTTAGATCGGCATAGCGGGTTATCCTGTGAGTTTGAAAGCGATCGGATCAAGATCGTTAGTGTTATCCGAGCGAAGCCGGTGTGGATCACTAGTTAATTATTTATTCGACTGCGTATAGGTTACCGAGCTTTACAATATACTGAGCTATGTACATTATATACACGACGATATGCTAAATACATAAGCTTTTGCAATGAGTGCAACTCGTCCGGACTTATATTGGTAACGTCGTCGAAGCGGACAGACAAAAGCACACAAGCTCCGCTGGCGACTTGAAATGATGGATGACGCGGGGAACGTTAAGCGTGCGTTCTTGGGCAACCTAGTGGCCGACTTTCTTCACCAATTTTTTCCACATTAGTTGATAGTAAAACCTTGCCATACTAGTCGAACGTATGTAAAGTGAAGCACGGGTCCATGTCAACCCGAATGACACGTCTGGGTTACATGCGTGAGTGGATATTACCTATACAAAGAATTAAATAAAGATCAGTCTGAGCTGAACCTGAAGACTGGGATAGCACCAGCGCGCTCCTCCGTCATGATCCCGGCTCCCTGTGCTCGTCGCTGTTGCTAACAGTAGGCTGCGGGAAGGATTTAATTGAGGTTTTCCTGTTTATGCTTCGATAATTAGCTCAAATCGTAACAATTAAGTTAAATTTATTGGTTTTCCTTATTGTTACTAATAAATATAACGTGTCGACTACGTTTGTGATACGACAGCTCAGGTGAGGACGGGATGTTCAGTGGACAGATGGTTGGCTTTGAATTTGTAGAGCGCTGATCAATTCCCAAGCGGCGCTAACATTAACGTCCTCTGAATAAAAATATGTTCTATAAAACATAGTTCAGTTGATAATTGTTATTATAAACTAGCTGTTGCCCTCGGCTTCGCACTCACTGCACTGGACATTTTTGTAAGATAATTCCGCGTATAATATTTTCGAATTATAGGCCACACGATAGTTTATTTAGCAGGCTTCAGTCGTTAATGTCAAATTTCGATGAAATCTAATGGAAAATAGAAATGTTATCTTCCGATTTTGAGGAACAGGTAGGCGAGAGAGAAGTCATTGGAGATAACTTTAGTTCATTAATTTCTCAAGTGCTAAATTGTATTGAACTGGCCTGGCTAATAAAGAATGACCAACATCCACACATCTATACATACAAACGTTCGCCTTTATTATATTTGTAGGACGGAGCCCTTCGTGCGCGAGTCCGACTCGCACTTGGTCGGTTTTTTAATATTGCCAAATGAGGTGTTAATTTGTTTTGCAAAGAATATTCTACAAATAATTATCAGTTATCAACAGATTAGACACGGCGTGTAGTGTCGCCCGCATATAGATTGTAAATATTTGTTGATGAGATAACCTTCACAGTGCAATAATCTCGCGGGCGATTTTTGATAAATAGCGAACTTGTCGTTACCTAATTTAAATCCTCTTCCCCTTCCCACCCTTTCCTCATAAGGATAAGATGGAAACGGGAAGAGGATTGGACGGGGAGGGTGTTAACGGGGAAAAGGAAATATCCTTATCTGTCTGTCTATGCCCTCCTCTCTCCATTAAAGGTAGGTAATGCATCTGCAACACATTTGCCTGTTGCGGATATCTATGGGTAGCGTTCGTTTGCCATCTACCATAAAAAAATACTAAGGTCACGTAACACGAACTGTGTAGTGTAAACTGTTTTTATTTCCAAAGAAAGTGTCAAACTTTGCTGTAATTAGTCGCAGGACGTCCTGTTAGGTGCAGGCTACGCCCTCTGTCGCCTTTATTGGACTTGAGTGTAGAAATGCCACGACCTCACAGAAGACAGGCGTCAAGTAGAAGTATTATATACTTCTGAGTTTTGTTTGTTAAATGATGTGCCGGAGGCCCGGTGTCAGTCCTCTCCTCCTTCCCATCGTTTTCTTCAAAGGATAGAACGGTAAGGGGAAGAGGATTAGACGTGGCAGAGGATGAATAGAAGGTAATACCCTTTTTCCTGTCCACTCTTCTGTCCGTTAAAGGTTGGCAATACATCTGCAACTCATTAGCTTGTTGCAGATGTCTATGGGTAACGATCACTTGATATCGGGTAAACCGCTTGCTCGTTTGTTACTTTGTTACTTTTTTCTTTCTTAAAAAAATACGCTCCTTATGGTTTAAGAGACTGTGTAAGATCTACCCTCGCCCATCTGATAACCAGATAAGATATGGTTTTCATTTGAAGATAATTTAATTACGAATATAATCGTATAGAGTTTGTATGAATTTTAATATATCATTATTTTCGCACATATACATACTTGTCAAGTAGCCTTGAACAGAAACAAGTAGGCTTCATGTTAAATACTATCAATATACAATATACAAACATACGCTTCATGTTAAATACTATCATCACAGACTAATCATCAATCATTATTTCGGTTATCAAGCGAGTGAAGGTTGTGAAAAAACTGATTAAAATTGGTTTAATTAAAAATAACCATGAACCCATTTCGATTGGCAAAGCGTGTTTGGAAAATTAATAAAAAAATTGATATAGAATGTCTCATCTAGTTATCAAATGGGCTAAGGTCAGTGTGACAGTCGACTGTGCCAGCTCAGGGCTGCCACCAGTTCAAGTTGCAATTAAAAGTTGCATTAAAGCACATAGCTAAGGTTATATTAATTTCTATTTAAATGTTAAATAATAAAAACAATTGATATTTGTGTAAAGGTATTTATTGATACCGTTTTTTATTACAATATTTGTCTACACGGAGAGAGAGAGAAGGGTGCAAGCGATGGAACAAACGCTCACCAGGCGGAGCTAGCGGGACCTACCCGCGGGTACTACCGCGCGGTAGCGCACCACCCGCGCCACCTGGCGACCTCTAACATCGAATTTATTATATACTTTTGATAAACATACACTACAGCGTCTATTTCCCACGTCGCCACAGACAAAAATATTTTAGCGTCCAAAAATTATGGTCAAATTTGGTCTAAACTGCGCGCACCTCGCGTACAATCAAATACAACATTGCTAATTTCTTACATGATTCATTACATTCGCATACGTTTAATAAACGTCTAAAACATTTAATATAAATATATATATGTTATATAAAATATGCCGATACATATATACCTTGCGGTTCATAAAGCTCGCGTACGAAGTGGAAAATGGATGGGTCTGTTTTGGTCTAAGCCTAGCCTAAGTTACAATACATACAAAATGTTAAATATATAAGATAACACGAGCCGTTTAATATATATGCCTTACTTTTATATATTTCAAAACTTTAACATACAGTTTGTTCAATTAAAAAGAATCGTATATGAGACATTTAAATGAGTTCACTAAATTAATCACTTTAAAAATGTTATGGAATGAGTAAGTAAAAAAAATCAAACATATATAATTCAAGATATATTTAAATTGTATTAAAATGCTATATCAAATATCTATAAGACACTAAGTACATATACAATATGAAATCAAGCACTATATTGATCAAATATTTTATTATCCGGATTAAAATGATGCATATATATTAAACAGGTCGCGGAGGTCGGTGAACCGGCTTGTATGGCAATATAAAGGTACTCGTTGGTGTGCGATACACTCACGCGCAGGTTTCGGTGTTGCCATACTCGAGGCTGAGTTTCTCTTAAAAACAAATATATCTACAAACGGATTGGAACGAATATCTTAAATAGAAATGATCAATAGATTTAATCATGATTACAACAACAAAGATACAAAGCAAAGTATTTACAAAGATTTTAAATCGATTGGACAAACGTCGATCTCGAGTTCGGTTTAAAATTAACCCTAACATTGGAATAACAGCCGCGGTTAGTATTTACAGCGAACTAAACTCGAATATTGTCCAGCGTAATACTCGTAACGAGAACTCCGTCAGCTCCGCCCCCGCCTAGGCCCCGCCCCTCGCGCCCGAGGCCACGCCCCTTACATACAAAGTAACATACGACTTATTTACAATTAGCTTACAACATCAATATTACAAGTTATCATATGGGGCGCTATTACAATGACTATAACACGGCAATAAGCTCTCAAAGTCTTTGTTATTGAAAACGGTGTAGACAGTGACGACGAGCTCATTACCATTCGATGCCCGGCTTAAACTTACGTATGGAATATTACCTTTTTTAAATTATACATAGGAGGCTTCGATTGCAGACATAAGTTAGTGTAAGGGTAACCTGGAGTGGGTGAAAAAAAAATACAAAATATACAATTGGTTCTTTCGTAAACAAAACAACATATATTATTTAACTCGCGTTAGTCGGCCTCCGTTGGATTTGGTCGGAGGTTGGGCTCCGCGGGCGCAGCCGCGTGGCCGCGCTAGTGTGAGTCGCGTACGCTCGGTGGCGACATACATGCGGCTCGTCAGTTAGAACTTGTTCAACAGCTGGGAGATCAGCCTCCGTTACTCGGATGGTCCTGGAATATTGATATTTATTTATATAGAGATATAATAGGTTACGGTACAGTAACAACGCATCAGCTATTCTTTAGCCTACGGTCATCATATATTCACTCAACAGGATGTGTGGAAACTATCTCAGTTTCAGCAAATCCGAACCTAAAAAAGCAATTGAACATGGAGTTGTAATGACAGGCTCTCACCTGCAGAGATCGGTCCACGTCCACCGCCTTGGGGAAGCAGATCTCCTCCGTCATTTGGTAATCTGAAATGAGTTTATAATCAATAAGTTCCACATTTTACAGTGTAAAATAAATTTAAGGACAAACAGCACTAGTTATGAAAATATATAGGTACTATCGGGTCCGTTGGCGGTATTCCACCTTAAAAGCGAACTGTTTAAACGTTTCGTATGCCTTGAGACGATGAAACAATAATCAATAGGATGCAGCTTTAAATTGTATTCAGAAGAATATTCAGAAATAATGATTTCATCTGAATAGTAGAGGTAAAGCCTTAGAACAGAAAATAAAGAAAGTGGTAATTAAAACACGCAGGGAAGCAGAGCAGACTGACTGACTGACTGACTGATTGCTTTATACTTTTATGCTGTAGTTGGTACATCTTATTGATATCTAATTGGTTATTTGTAGGAAGGGACGGAGTTTGTCTCGTTGAAAGACATAAGGCAATTTTTCTGTAAGTGGCATACCGCGAACGGCTCCAACTGTACCTATAGATTTTGTCATTCGAATAAAAATATGCTATTAACTTAATTGAACATCTTAATCAGTTTGAGTCACTTAGGTTACCAATTAAGTTACAAAATTTGCCAAAAAATTATGTAGTTCCACCACGAGTATTATTATTCACATAAAGTATGTATTTACTTATGTATATGTAATCGTAAAATTGTGAAATTCGTTAGTTAACTTTCACTAGCGACTAATAAACTGTCGGAATATTGTGAACTGAAGTCTATTTACAATTAACTTTCACTAAACAAGAGTTATTTCTTCTCATTTACGCACAATCGAGTTATTTTGCAACAGTCGGACACTATTTAGTTTAGGCAAAGGACTAGTAATATATGAAGCGGTATTCGCACCTGTGTGCGCGTGCCGTGCCTGCGCGCGCAGTGCGTCGCTGGCGTCCCGCTGCGCGGCGAGTTGTGCTCGCACGGCGTGCGC
>JWHW01010374.1:14537-34206 GCA_000931545.1 Papilio glaucus
AACAACACTTTTAATCAAACTTCAAAGAACATGATTGCTTATTGCATTTTTTTTCAAAGAAAACTTACATCTTTTTAATGTATCCATTTTAAAAGAATGGTTTGATTTTGAATACAGATAGATATCGGTTGATAGAAAAATGACTCGTTGCAAATATGCAAATATTCATTATTCAAACTTAAGTCGACTAAAAATACATTTTATAACTTTAATAACTCCTGAACTATGAAACACTATCACTCTGAGCAACGCTTTTACTTTTACTTTAGAAAATGATTGGTACATATAACATATTATATTTGTAGATCAAGTAGGAGCTAATAGGTGTTTCTAATTTTAACAATGGATGAAAATTAACCTCAGTGAATTGAGGATAAGCTCTAGACATGTGATTAAAGACTTTGGCGTGCTTAACAACCCAGATTTCAATGAGCTGATAGCCTTTTATAACTAATAGTGCTAGAGCCCCAAACGAAAACATCTTGCACGAATAGGCTGGCTCAAACGGTAGAAAGGTATAGGATTTGATGGGGCAGGGGATGGGTAGGGAAAGGAAATATACATTTTTCTTTCCTTTATCTCTCTGTCCAAAGATCAACGCATTTGCCATTCATTAGCGTGTTGCAAATGACTATGTATAGCAGTCACTAGATATCAGTTGAACCGCTTGTTCGTTTGCCACCTATACTCATAATAAAACTAACCCATTATAGTAATGTCCGTCCTAGAGCCTAAGTCTTTATTAATAGTAGCTGTAGAAAAAATCCAAGCGTTATACGTTTTTATATTTCGATCGGTTCATCTCTGCAACGTGATATAAATGGGACACTTCAATTATTTCATCGCCAATGCGATGCCTGGAATACGCCGGTACGCCGGGGAATCGGAAATATTTTAATCAATCATCCACAAAGCATTTTAAGTGATTAAAGATCGGCTTGAAGTTTATATATCGTTTTGGTTACAGGCCTTTTTATAATGATTCTTTTTTTATAAATTAATGACTCCTTAGCGTAGTATAATGTTAATTTGTAAATATTATTCTAATTACTAAATAGCGAGACAAGACTAAACTCAATCCGATAATTATCATTCCGATTAATTCGCGCATATATACTTTGCTCTTTGCTGTAGTACTCTACCCCAATATGATATTCTTAATTAAAATATTAAATCAAAAAGACTGGTTTCTGAGGTTCGTTACGTTTACCTTTTGACACTGCATTATCCTTAACATAAGGTAATGTACTAGTGTTAAAACATTAAAAAAACGAAAGACTTTTGCAATAAATTCCTTTTATCGACTGAACAATTCCCAAGAGCTTTTTCTCTTGGCCGTTACGTCGTGAAAATGGATGACTCGCCTAGGAATTTGTATAAGTGTCAGACTGTTAGATGTCTTGTAAGTTATGGGATGCAAATAACCAATTACTTAACATTGGTCCTGGTACGGCGCTGCTATACAAGCTGATCTAGATGCAACGTTATATGATTTTGTATTGCATTTTATATCCTTTTACTTCTAAGTATTTTTATATATTATATACTAGATGTTCCCGTGACTTCGTCCGCGTGGAATTCAATTAAAATGTTTAACTTCGCAAAATTAATAAAAACTATATTTTTATTTACGAGTAGTTGCTATTATATATATGTACAACCATGTGCATTATCATCTGCGTTTTTAATGTGTTAATTAAATTAGTATCAGTTTTTCCTTTAAAATTAGGTTTTCACCGGTAAAAGTTTTTTTTCATTTCGAGATTTGCCAAAGCAGACAGACAAACAAAATTTTTAAAATTCGTCCCCTAATGATGTGGGGGGAGGGGATGAAAGATTGTATGGAGAAATAATTAAAAGCCTATGTTAATTCACCTCACATCAATATGATGAATAATATTTAAAACGTTCAGCTCCGGGTAGACATGTTTGGTTAAATTACGTTGCACGGCGAGTGAAACCTCGGGGTTCAGCTTGTATTAGTATAAATAGAATCCTCGCTTGAATAAAAGAAAGCTACAGAGATTGTTGATTTTTCCAACTCAATAAACTTCGAGGAATACGTTTTATTTTTCTAGACACCGGAATTTGTATGTTTCATTTAAATGAACTAGTCAAAAGTTTTTCTCCTAATTAAGAATGAAAATTTTATTACGCTTATACGTGTATAACCTAAGTATGAAACTAATCCTGACAAAACGAACTAGATGGCAGCACAAGTAGTTTGAAACAAATCAGTAATCATGTTGCTTACACTCTGAATATGTAGATAAACGTTGTACATAAATGTATATGTGTGTAGTCTATTTAGAGACGTCTAGCCCCATTAGGGAGTGTGAATACGATGTAATAAATTCTTCTTTTATTCAGAGGTGGGTACATTATTTTTCAAATTGTTATTACTGGCCATTTTGAGTGAAAAATAATATTTTATATCTTTGCGGTCGTTAAGAATCATTTTGACTAATGGATTTTGGTTAAAAGCTTTCCGATAGCTTAACACTGCCTAGCTAGCACGTAATAAAACGTGAATCGTATTTCGGGAAGTTATTTTTTGTTTCAGTAGTATGCTCACACATAAAAATATACTATATATTCTCAGTACTCCTCAGTATACTAATAGAATGGTAAATGCGATAAATAACTACAGTGAGGTAAAGTTCCATTTTATAACAATTTAGTTTCAAAATAATAGGAGGTCAAAGGCCAATGTCTTCTTTGAGTTTGAGATAAAAGCTTAAAAAAGCATTCATTCATAAAACTCGTTTAAGATTCAACCCTGGGTATCTATGAGTTTAGACGGAGAACACCTTCATTTAAAAAAAAATACATTTTCATATGATAATAACTGGCCCGGACGACGAACTGTTAATAATAGGCGCATTCGGCGTAAATTAGTCACCGGACCGGTATCCGTTGTATACATATTCATTATAAACCATACACCACCGCAAATCCGGCTAAAACATGATGAACTAGCGGAACGTTGTAACTATGGTAGCTGGGCGGCCATCTTGTGGGGCAGTCTCTCCAAATTATTATTATCAACATTAAGGGTATCTGTAAACGTTATTTCTAGATGTGTTGACATTATATGTCACCGACTGTTTGTCGACTTCGTCAATTCTCCGATTTTCAATTAGGTAGAATAAAGATTGTGAATTTAATATAGTACAATGGGCAGTTTTATTGTTCAAACTGATGTTTAAGTCAGTCTCACATATATATAATGTATTATACGGTTAGTACGAAACTAGCCCTGATCATTTGAAAGGATGAAAGCGCGAAGAAATACTCTAAAAAGCGGTATTGAGGGTGCAATTTTATAACGAACTTATAGTTTAAAAATGAATAATGACTAAGCATATTTTATTATTTTTAAATTAAAGCCAATAACAGGTGCTAAACTGACTTGCCATTACTCTCTTTTTCTCCTTTTTATTTTGAAAAATATTGCCGACTTCTCCAAACATGTTTTGACTATAAATCATTCCCTTTGTATTGTTTGAATTGAATGTAACTAGCTGACATTAGGAGTACGAGTAGACAAAACAGAGGTTGAAGAAAATTTATATCAGTAATAAATAACCATCTTTACTAAGTCATGGGGTTTTTGCTAATATTTTACTTACGTCTTCAAATCTAGATTCCGCAACTATTCAACTTGAGAGCTTCGTCAACCTCAACGAAATCTGTAGAACTCGCGCGGACAAATATAAGAATGAATCATGTCTATAGATTTTATTTTTTTATTTTGGTGAAAATATTTTTTCTGTTGAATTAGTTATTGGCCGCCGTTTCTCATTTTCCTCGAATTATAAGTAATGTGTCAAAAAGTTGTTTTTGTTAAAACATGTAATAAAGGTATTATGTACCTCGGGAACAGTTTTATTTTCCGGATACAAGGTAAATACTCCATGTCATTTTTTGTACCCCTGACAATGTGTGTAAAAAATTTCATTACGAACGGTTGAGTCTTTAAGGAGTTAAATATTATATCAAAAATTGACGACTACCTCAAAGACGAGAGTAGTACACTATGAGGGTAAACTTGAAATACTGCTTCACGAAGACACTTTTGGAGGCTCTCATTTTGAGGCAACTTCTCCTTATCTTCTTGGAGTAATTTCATAATTTTAAGACAATTTTTAACAGTGGTAGAGCCCGCAACAACAACATCTGAGGCACGAATGGGTCGGCTCCACCGGTGAAATACCACGACCTCACAGAAAACAGGCGTGAAGTAGAAGTACCGGAGGCCAAATTTCAGTCCTCTTCCCCTTTTCTCTTAAGGATAGGATGGAAACGGCATATGCTTGTTGCGGATGTCCATGGGTAGCGTTCACTAAACATCTAGTGATCCGCTTGCTCGTTTGCCACCAGCTACCATAAAAAAAAACTATATTTGGTACGTATAATTTTGGAAATAGTTTTATTTTTAGGGTTCCGTACCCAAAGGGTAAAACGGAACCCTATACTAAGATTCCGCTGTCTGTCCATCTGTCACCGGGCTGTATCTCAAGAACGGTGATAATTTTCAAGATGATGTATTTCTGTTGCTGCTATAACAAAAAATACTAAAAAACAAAATAAATATATAAATGGGCTCCCATACAACAAACGTGATTTTTATAGACAATGGTACGGAATTCTTCGTTTGCGAGTTCGATTCTCACATGACCGGTTTTATTTTAATTTACGATACAGTAGAACCTAACTCATTTGTCCCAATGATCGAAGGTCGCTTTCAAGTACTAGCAGTAGTTTCCCAGCACGTAAACAATCCAGGTCAATGGATACAACACTTCTCAAATATTGGATTGCGATTTGAAAGGCTGATTCGACGTAAACTACAAATCGAAGGACGTGTAAAGTAAGACACTATAAAATATACAACCCTGTTATCGTAAAAGGTTTTTTAGGTGTAAGCACATATTGGTAAACTTTTATAGCTTCACCCATAAAGACTCAAAATAGGTAAAATTGTCAATATTTGCACAGCTGTATTACGGGATTGAACGACGATAGGAGTCCCTACTTATAAAATGACAGAAGGGATAGAAATACAGTACTTTCAAAGAATTAAACTATCGCAGAGACGCTAAATATGAAGATTATTACGTTTTGTACAATTTTTTAATTTGGTTTAGTTTAGGAAAATATATATAAGCAGCCACATTTTAGCATGAGTAGTATCTCCATACAAACTATCATCCCCTTCTTTAGACCTTTAGTCAAAATAAAAGTATACTTCTTCGTGTGATTCAAAATAAAACGAAGAATTAAATACGGCACGTTTCTGCCTTGGCTGGTTCCAGGTCACTAAGCATTACTTCGAGCTCGTTTCATTTTAATAACTCCGATGTATCCTCGACGCAGTGTGACTGCCGTTGTCTAGTGAAGCTACAATAATTCTCACCGCAAAAAGTAGTAAGGGAATCAGTAACTGTAATAACAGAATGTATTTCATTCGTATCCATAGATGGTCCTATCCTAACTTAATACTATAAATGCAAATAAGAGTTTATTTGTTTGTCACCTCTTTAACTCCTTAACTACTTAACCGATCATTATGAAATTCTTCCCAGATGCTGTGGGCGTAGGGTAGGCGTACGCTTCTATGGATAGACCTGGACCCGTTGTTAGTTGAAGTGCTGACATGGGGGACACTCCGAGTACCTGTACAGGTTCCGGTGCAATGAGAATCTCTCGGGTATCTGCGATCCCGAAGGGGGCGAAACAGTGCCACATAATTTAAAAGAGTCTCCTGTTTTTGTAAAAGACAGAGTTGAGAAGAAAAAGAAAAAGGTAGAGAGATGCGAAGTGGTGATAGGGCGGAAAACAGACGAGAGTAGTGTGAAATATATAAGGCAGGCAGGACTTTGCGCGTTTCCCTCAAGCTCTTGAAAAATGGTAATACGTACCATCTATTTTTTTCTACAAACATTTATTTCTATCTTTATGTAACGACTGCAGAAAGTCTACTTTGTCGAGCTTGTCTCAAGTGACTCGTAATAGAACCAAGTATGAAACTTAAAACTTTAAGGTTTGCATTAGCGCTAGAAGCTTTTTTTTAACGACCGCTTTTATTCCGACTCAAAATATTTTCGTCAAGTCTAAAGTTGAGGGGTTTTATTTTACGAAGAGGAAATATTTCGTAATCCACTAAATACGGACTTTTTTCATTTATAAGTGTAATAAACATAAAAAAATGAAAATTTAAAAGTAATAAATAAAAAATGTAAGCCGTCATGGGACGCCTGGCAGATATGAAACATCGTGTGTGTACAAGTAATATGCATAAAAGATAATATTATTACAGGAATTAAATATAGCCTAATGAAAAAATAAAAAATATATGTTAAAAATCTAAGATAAAAAAAATATATATAAATATATTAATAAAATCTAAGATAAAAATTAAAATAATTAATAAAAATAAATAAAATCATCAATAATATTTTTTTTGTCTCACTATGACGACCTCACTAGCATCTTCATCCACTTCTAGCCATGTGTGTCTTGGCTTGGTCGGTCTATGCGTGGCCACAGTTCTTCTGTCCGATATCCCAACTTTCTTGGCGTCTCGATTCACAGTTCCAGTTCGTTCGGAGTAAGAGCCTTTAAAAATCCAGACAAAAAGTGTAAATCCCATGTAAAACACATCTAAAGGGCTTAATTTCCGAGAGTATTCCCCTTTATTCGTATCACGTAGGTAAGTTTGTCGTGTGAAGCTTACTCGAAGGAGGCATCTAGATAAGAGGTTAGTTTGAGCGTTAGCATTTGTACGTTAAGAGATTTATCTTCAGTAGATATCTTCAGTAGATAGATAGACAAATGTCCCTGTAACTCGCTTGGTTCAATAAAATCTAAACGCATAATATCTTTCTTTTACGCACAAATCTTTTACAATATCCTAAGGTAGTTATTTCCAAAGTTGACGAAGCCCTGACCCTTGTATCAAAATTTTCCAATCTATTTTTAGCCTATCTAAAAATGGGTTAATATCGTCAGTCAGTAACGGTCCGGCAGTTGGCTCGGTCGATCGCGTACTACATTCAGGGCCCATTCAATATTTGCTAGCGACCATGATATTTTTAGTATAAATGTTACGTTCATAGTAATTTGCGCCTATAACATATGTACTATAAAATGTTGTTGCTAGCGACCTCTGGTGGGTAGCGACCTAAACTTTGGCTTTTTTTTTGGTCTAAAGGATGTTAATATCACCATTCCATGTAAAGTTCTACCTCAAAATAGATTTTCTGTTTGATTTTTTATTAAGAAAAAACATTCCTTGTGTTTCATTTATTTATTCTTATTTGTGTATTGTCTCAAACATCCATGGTAATGTGAATTATATCTTGTATGACTTTAAGTTAGAATTTGTTAGATATATGTATATTCGAATCATACAAAATATCATTTTCTCATTCTGAATACATATTGATGGAGAGACAGAAACTATATGCGTTCACGAACAAACATCAGCGGACAGTACTTGTCCAATACATATTCCATTGAGATTCCTCCATGAATTTCCGTTATCTAACTTCGGCCTGGAGCAATGAACAAGCGCTCCAACGCGTTTGTTCTTTATATAACTGACAGTTCTGTGAGAAACTTTCTCAATGCATTTATATCATGGCGTCCGACTCGGAGCTCACTGGATATCAATTTGCAATTCGATTAACGTCAGACTTTCCAACTGCAGCTGCAGTTTAATCCCAGCAAAGAAATTTTAACATCGTTTGTCTTAATATCTCGCGATGTGATCTCGTTAAAGGTTTTCTCATTAAGGTGGGTTTCTGCATAAATTGCGCTCTTTGTAGCATAAAAATAACTTATTACTCTTTTTATTTCAGGCTTATGATAAGAAATCAAATAATGTCTAGCAGGGTTCGGGTAGTTCGGGGATTTGTGATGATGTTTATTGTGCATGTGCTTTTTTAACATACTTCGAAAAATACGATTATGTTCTCTAGTCGAAAGACTTTTAATAGAAAATAACGAAAACGTTTTCCGTTTCAAAAAGATTCTTCCGTTTTTTTTCTTTCAGACCAACTTAACAATTGATAGCATCGTCTCTGAATGCAAATTGAGTTGAAATGAATGCAAAGCGAATTGCCCACTGTGATTATGTCACCCAAGAGTATTCATGCTTTTTGAGTCCATTAATCTGGTAACGATAGGGAGTCACGAAAGCATATTTGAATCTTTATTATGGACTTAGCGCATAATCAGAGAGCCCTATTTCTCAGCGAACTGAATACACGTTAGTGCCCCCGTCAACACAAAGCTCGTTTTATTCGAAAGATTTTTTAATAATATTTATGTTAACATAACGTTTTACGGCCTTCAAAATCTGTATTTTAAGCTGCCAATACAAATCGACATCACCTAAAGTGAAAATCATTACGCGTCTTTTCTTCACGACTCATATAGAAAATAAAATACAAAAGGAATACAGTAATATATTTGGAATATATGAGACAAAACGCCTATTCCTGAAACTCTGTTTACCGGCGGTGGGTTGACGTACTCGAGAGGTAATATTATATTGTAGCTGGAAACGATAACAAACTCAGTAGGCGTGACACGATTCATATTGACGATAAAATAGCCCACCCAATTCAATCAACTCAAACATATATTCTATTATTGCGGTTTATAAATCCCGTCAAGTGAGTATTGCTCGATTAATATTTGTATTAAATTGTATAATATACAAGCTGGGCTCCGCGGTTTCACCCGCCGTGCAATTTAATACGGACGACTGTCCAGCTTAAATGGAACCCTATTTAAATAATTGATCATATAGATTATCAATGTAAATCATCTCCTAAGTCAATCTTCGAATCCGAGTCGGTTAGGCAGTGTTCGGGAAGTTACGAGATAAATCTTATCGTTTCAGTCACATGACGAGTCTTTGACAATGTGTGTGTGGTAGTGATGACCTTTGTTACTTACTTTAGGTAGCCCCTCACTAACAGGACAGTGAGAAGGCTCAAGGTTGCTCATAGGGCAATGGAGAGATCAATGCTCGAACTGTCTCTACGAGATCATATCAGGAATTATGTGATTCGCAGCAGATCCAAGGTGAACGACATTGCTTGAAGAATTGATAAACTTAGGTGGCTTTGAGCCGGACACATAGCTAGTAGAATTGAAAGCCATTTTTTTATCTCTACTCCATGCTGTTGGGAAAAGTCATTTCATTTAATATTTTACATTTAAACCCTTTTCAAAGTATGAAAAATAATGACCGAATTTTCCTCGATGGCCATTTTAATTATTTTTTAAAAATTAAACTTCATTTTGTTAAACGTTGCTCGTTAAATTTGACGTGAAGCGGAACACTTCTCTCATAAATAGTCCTCGGAGGCCGTTTTTCCAGGTTCCGTTTCATTCATATAGGGTAATGTATGCAGGAAGTAATAGAGCGTGAGTATGGCAATAACATGCACAGCATACTCACTCGGTGGAATATAAAAGTTTAAGGTATGAGTTGAAAAAAAATTTTACCTGTAAATAATTGTAGATAGATTCATTGATATTTTTTAAATTCTTATTTGATTACTAATTTAAAATTAAATTAAATGCTTTAAGGGAAAAATATTAGGCAGCAATTTATACTGTTTTATTTTATTTTAACAATAGTTTGAGAACACACATACACAATACAATGTTGTACACAAGAACACAAAATTGTCAAAAAAAGAAAAGATTGCAATATTCTATTTATAACTGAACTAGTGACCCGCCCCGGCTTCGCCCGAGTAGCGCTAATTATTGATATGATCCAATCGCTACCAAACTACACCCGCTAGACCAATCCGAATATTTTCTGATAATTTCATTGAAATCTATCTGGCCGTTTCGGAGTCTATGGTGTATGTATGACACAGATTACCTTTTATGTATACATATAAATAGATACAAAACATGCATTACACTTGCCAGCATTTATGTATGAATGTATTGAATGAGGTGTAACCTTGCCAATTGGAACGCCATAATTTCTGCTTGTCCCTCTGGGTTATGAGCGTGATTTTTTTTAATTATTAGAATTTATACTATGTTTCAGTTAGTACTGATGGCACATGATATGAATAGACAATGTGGTCTAAAGATGAAATACAATTATTCATTGTTCTCTTATGTAGCATCCGCGTTATAAACGTACGGAAACTCTGAAGTTGGCAAATGACTCTATGCCTTTTGATGTATGCTTTATGAACTTTGAATGCGTCTTTTAACTGAAGGTACGTACTGATCTTATGCTAGTAACTAGTTATTAAATTAGTTCTTACAAACTATTGTAGCTACCTTATAAAAAAATTACGAGAAAATATTTTTGATGTGGAACATCTTACCTTTCGTTTTCCTGCAAACTGTGGCAGTGATTTCGAGAAAAGGGACGGAAGTGCGTAACAGGAAGTTAGATGTATGTTGCATACGTGTAATGCTCGTTTGTAATTTAAATTTTTCAGATATAATTTTTATTAAATTATTTACTCAACTGTTTGTTAATTTGTTTCAACAGTAAGTTAATTTTTTAACGGAAGTGCGTTGAATTAATATATAGGATTTTATTTGCAAAGAAACTCGTAAATTTCGTTAAATTTTCAATTAAGTCAGGCCAAAAACCGAATATTATTCCATTTGACCTCAATACAGCCTAAGGCATAAGCTTTTATTGTCTCTGTTGCGGCTCAGTATTGAGCCAACGATGTTTTTATTATATTTTGCGACGGTTCGAGCGGTCGGTTATTTTTTGTCATTCTAATCTGTAATTAACTTAACTAAATACAAATAATAATGTGTCATTTTCATTTTGCGAAATTGTAAAATCAAATTTAATGGTCTGGCTTTATGACACTTTTTTTAAATTAATATTTCTGGATTAAAGTGTGGTAAGTAGAAACCATATTTAATTTACGCTTAAACGAAAGGTTTTAGCTTTTAAGATAGAATATAATACAAAAAATTAAATGTTATATTAACAGTATAATAAAGGTTGATGGTAAAATTATATAATCTTCGTATTTTCTTCTATAAATCTTATAATAAATAATACTTAATAACAGAAATGTCTAGTCTAGTCTAATTATTTGTGTATTTTTCTAGTGAATTCTATAGTTATCCTTCGTATATTTATTGGTAGTATAAAACATGACAGCCATTCTCTGTACTTAATATTATAAAGATAATAGATTTGTCTGTTTATTCCAGATAACCTTAATAACTACTGAACCGATTTAAACAATTATTTCATCAATAGAAACCTCTTTTATGAGCGAGTTACCTAGTCTATATTTTCTTTTGTCTATCAGTCTACCGTGCGAAGCCGGGATGAATAAAGAAAAAGTAGCTATGCTCGTTTTTATAAAGAAAAAGGACGGTCATATGAGGTATTCGAGCGCCTATTTTTTTCGTTATTTTTACAATAAAAACATTGTAGCAATAACGGAAAAAATTATGAAATGAATAATTATGATGCGAGCCTTAGACAATATTATTTCTCAAGTCTTTCTGCATAGACTTACAATGCAGAATTTCATATTTAAAAAAAATGGATACTGCACCTCCAAGAGAACAGTGAATAGGCTAACGTCGAACTAGTGTGGGACGGAAAAATCCAATAGCGAAGCTACCTTATTGATATAAAATATTTGTATATTAAAAAGTGTTCAAATAAAAACACTCTGTATAAAAGTCACTTTGCAAATACAAACCACTATTTTTCAAACGTTTTCCGCCGGCGTATAACTTTGTCCGTATTTCAATTTATGTTCACGATCACAAATGACTGATTCGATTTAGTTTTGAATTTCTACTAGGTTGTTTGATTTTAAATTGCTCCTTTTCAATTCCTTTTCTAGATTTTCTGCTTCAACAACTTTTGATAACTAATTTTAATTTATACGTTTGTGACAATTATATTTTTTTACCATAGATTATGTTTTACGCTTACATAATTAGCGGTCAAAAGTATTCCAAAGACAAAAACAACATTCGCACATGTCAAATGATGTAAAAACGATAGCGTCATCAAAATAATAAGAAAAAAGAGGACAACTAGTGTTTGTCACTTAAACATAAATGTAAGCCATTAAAAAAAACGTCCTATTCGGGCGTTTTCAAGTCTTCACTTGGCATCTAATGACATATTTGCTACATTTTTGTACTGTACGAGACGATCTTCACAATTACCTAATAGAACTATTAGATAATATCTGTAAAATTTAACACAAAGACGTAACGCAACACTTTATTTGTAATTTCTTCATATAACTAATTTATCATGCATTAAATTTTAAGAGCAAAAGGAATGTCACCCCGGGGAACAAGAGTACCTACATAAATTTAATCTTGCTAACTGAATAAACAGAAAGGAGCCCGAGACAACGACAATATTTAGAGAAATGCAAATTGAAACTCTTATACGTACGAAGAAACATTATCTTGTCACTTGGCTTAAGAAAACCAGATATTCCTTACATTTGTAACATACAGTTAGGTCTAAAGATGTAAATGTAGAAATAATGAACAAAGTACAATTGAATACGATCCCACCTGACGTTAAGTGATGTGATGGTGGTACGCGGTGGTCGAGCTCGCAACAACATCTGTTGCATGAATAAGATTGCTCAACGGGTGAAATACCACAAACTCATAGAAGACAGGCGTCAATTCTGTGAGTCGTCTGATGAGCCCGCTGGAAGTCTAAATCTAGACCGCTTACCCTTCCGATCCTTATGTTATAAGGAAAGGATGAGAAGGGGAAGGGAATTTGACGTGACAGGGATAGGACAAGGAAATATCCTTTTTTATATTTATTCATCCTTCCCTCCTCTGTCCATTAAAAATAGGCATCTGCAACTTATACGCTTGTTGCGAATGCTTATGGGTAACGGTTACTTGAAATCAGGTAAACCGTACGCTTGTTTGCCGCCTTTTGCTGTAAAAAATTGACATTTAGTGTGCACATTTAGTGGGCCCCCGTAACCTTGACCACATTTTCGGTTCATCTTGTGGGTGGCCCGCCTACGCTGCTTCGGTCTGAACTTGGTCGTCACTATCACTTCTTACGCACTAAGTAAGTAAATGATGTGGTAGGATCTAATAATATTTACTACATCTATGTTATAAAATAGAAAATATATAAATAACCCGATAATTTTTCAGCTTGATTTTTTTTTTAATTTTAAACGAAGATTTAGTTTACATATAAGCTGATTTTGATAGATTGGTCGTTTGATAGCTTGTAAGGTAAAATAATACAATCATCCCATTACTGCAGCTAAGTATACGAATCCTCACAAGAAAAAAGGCGATAAAAATATCTTACCGTTGTAAGGTATCCAAATTTATGACGTAACGTTTAAAGGGGTTTTAGTAAAAGTCTGAACGGGGAATTCCCAATTTCAAAAGGGCACAATTTCGTCCAACACACGGTATTGTATAAAGTGTACGCATTGAGCTATTTATTTATGTATTGTTGATATCTATATAAATAAAAATCAATGTCTGTATGTTTATTTGCCCTCTAAGGGTCCCTAAGCCGTTGATCGGTGTGGAGACTGTGACGAACCTTGGAAGATTGTTCCGTGCTGTTTGTGGTCTAAAACACCTATATAAATTGGAAAAAAAAATATTTCGATTTTAATTTTGCATTTTCAAATAACTGTTTGCAGAATTCTCTGACTTAGATACGACGTCAATAATTTTTCCATATTTGACGAGATTTCAATAAACAGAATACGTAACCAAACACTTTTTATTTTACGTGGCATTGGAATCCATGCATATAATAAAAATGTAACTGATCGCTGATCCGAAGATATTTGAGAAAAACTATTATTGGGGGCATTCATAAACGCAATAAAACCCAAAACACTGATTATTAGAATTTTTGTCTGTTTGTCTGTATGTCTGTGCGTGCATTTGTTACCGCTAATCTCAGAAACCGATTTGGGTGCGGTTTTCACTGATGTATTGTGGTAAACTTCACATAACATTTAGTATTGTTTTAACTCAATCGATTTATAAATAAAAAGTTATATCAATTTAACTGTGCTACGGTCATACTGTGTCGACCACACATACGCGGGAAAAGGGCAGTGAAATGATGATGAGGTTACTTTAGTATTTCGTAGGTAATATCATTTCGTTTAAGTAAAATTGCAGGGCGGGTGAAATCGCGGGGCACAGCTAGTAGTGAATATAATCTATCGTTATTGGCGAGATACAACAACGACATCTTCGCCGTGGGTTTCCACTGGCTTAAAATCATGTCGCGGTACAAAAACTGAGATGACAATATATTTCATGTGAATGTTTTCGTTAGTATTAACCCACGGTAACGGTTACAATACCTTGCTTTAGATTAATTTAAGATGTGGTCATTCGCACTCTCCCTCGCTTTGTTTCTCTTCGTGCGTCGTTTCCTTATTCCTCAGGGATCGTGACTTCCTTTCGTGGCCCCTCTTCATGACCTTCACTCTTAAGGTTTACTTCCACTCTGTGGTCTTTGCGAGGCGAATGATGTTGTGCATAGCACTTGCGAGTGTGGTGTGTGTCTATTCAGCGGTGATCTCTGGGTCTGTTACCCTGAATTTGGCCGTAATTGTGAGTTTTTCTAGATTTCGGGCCTCACGATGTGCTTAAAATATTCAAGATAAGGTTAATCGCTAGCACAGAGTATTTTATAGTACTAAAAGACTAAATCGTGCAAGCAACGCAACTGTATTTAAATGACCACTATATGAACGTTTGCAACAGTAGAATTAGTTCTGCATTGCCTTTGTGCTGGAAAAAAGACTCACACGCTCTCCAGTGAATGGAAAGGAAAAGTTGAGGAATAATGGGAAAGGCCCTGTAGCACCGGGCAGACGAAGTATTGTCTGAGGACGTGCTTCCTCGGTTCCGGTCCACGGGTTCACCAGCTGCTCTTGCTGACTACTGACTACGAATGAATGAATATGAATATATATAAGTGCCAGATTAAAATACAGGCCAAGTATATTAATAAAAATTAAATTAATATACCTAAGAAGTATTTGTCGAGACAAAATTATTCTTTTTTTTCTAAACAAATGAAACACAACAAAATTGCTCCTTGCATTATGGCTTTAATTAAATGCTTTTGCCTTTAAATAAATTCGTACCGGTTTCCGGGCAAAGGAGATAAAAAATATTCTAGAATTCTTGTACCCCGTTCTTAAGAATTATGTAAGTAATACAACAAAGATCAACCATTTTAAGTTAATAAAAAGTATTATGTTAATAAAAAGTAACAGTTTTTTTCTTTTACTAGATTACTATAATTTGTACATGAATTGGTAAATTTTTTTAAATCGTGAGTCCTCACCGTAACTGTCAAAATATTTTTGAAACATATCAGTAAGTCCTTGATACCAAGTAACGTTAATATGTAAAATGAACATGAAATCGTTCATCGTTTAAACTATTTTTCAGGAACTGGAATAACTATTCACTTTCTTATGATTTAAATAGACCTCAAATGTGATATCAAGTGGACCTATTGCCATATGTTAATTCTTCTGTCCCGACTAGTATTCAATGCCGGTAGGGCGGCAGATACGCCAAAACCTAGGATACAAAGTCATCCATAAAGTAAACGAAACAAATAAAATAAAACACATAAAAACCCCCAAAAGTCTTGCGTTAAATCTGAAGGGAATTCTGTAACAGATGGAAGTTATGAGTATCATGTTTGTTGTCTTATCGAGTTGGATATTTTTTGAGCCTGCTCAAATAGACTAACGTAACAAGAAGATAAATCAACCGTTGTATACGTGACTAGGGAAATATAGTAGTTTATAAATTATTTTTAAAACGACTTCAAAAAGGGTAATACGTTGATTTTGTTATATAATAATTGATATATTATATGGTATATAAGTTGCATGATTTACATTGTTAGGTAGTTTTAAAATACTTGTACACTATAGTGTACCAATAATCAACTTACACTGTCACTGAAATCAGAGAATTCCTTATGAGTTAAATTGCCTATACTTGTTATTTTATATTGTTTTTGGATACATGCGCAACATGGTCGTGGGTTCGAATCCGCCATTTGACTATTGTCGTGAACCATTTCCATACAAGTTTAAGTTTGGTTGGGAATTATTTAAAATAAATATAATAATATATCAGCCTTTTCTAGAATGTTCCCCACACATGCCTCCTCTCCGAGAGAGAGAAAGGACCGTAATCCACCACGCTCGCCCAGTGCGGGTCGGTGGATGTCACATGGCTTCGAATTTATTGGTCCTAAGACATGCCGGTTTCCTCACGATGTTTTCCTTCACTTCTTTTGTTTTTGGAGCAGTGGTGATGATATAAATTAACACGAAGTAAAGCGCCTGCCTGGGTTCTAAACCACTGAGCCACCACTGCTCCGTAAAAGAAATATCAGTAAATTATTTCGATGATCTACTAATATTTATATTAATGCCTGAGGAGGATTGGCTTCAGGTAGGCGGTAAACACTATAGCTAAAACATATTACAGTATGGACTACGATCGTACTGCACATAAAAAGCGATGCCACCCCACATACATAGTGGCAAAAGGGTAGGGAGAAGAAGAAAAAGAATATGTTAACCTTTTTCAATACATATAATAATAATAATAATTTTGCATTTCAATTTCATTTAATATGGTTTGCTAAAGATAAATAAGATTTAGACAAATTCAGAAATAATTTACCTACTCCAAAAACAAAAAAAAAACAGTACAAGAAAGAAACATAATATTTGAATACAATTTTTACATTTGGCGGAGAGTAAAAATATATGCTGTCAATAAATCAACATAAGCCTTTCATAAGAAAGAAAACGAAAGTGTTATTTATGGCTCAGAATCAAAACAGGATTAAGAAATATATTTATGTTAAGAAATAGATGGTTCTGTCCATAGAATGGTTTTTTTCTGAGTAGTTTGTTCTTTTGTAAAAAGAATCCACTTCCATTAGAGTGATTTGCTGGTGATGAAAAAATGGTTGAATTTAAGCTACTTGAAAAATTGTATGATGTAAGATTAATAGATTATCACGACTATTCATCACGCGAGATGGCTGAAGCCAACTTTGATTGAAGTAAATGTCTCCTCATAGTCGAAATGTTATCGTCCGCTAAAATGTCGAAAGAAAAAGGCCACTGCGAAAAAGATAGGTTGACTTGTAGTGATTTATAATGGTCGATCAAGATCGGTGTCAGCCGTGATAAGAACACGAGCTGGGTTACATTTTACGATCCGTCGCAGAACGTGTTCTGTTATTTTTCCTCGGAAATATGAGATAAAAATTGTGTGACAAAATTACCTCACGTTGGATGAGGATGGACCAGCGAACCATGTGTTATGTGTTGATAAGTTATTTGTAGGGACAGATGAATGTAAACACGTAAAAGGAGAAGGCAAAGGTATGTGAAGGGGACTAAGAATCCCATTCATCACCACCAAGAAGACCACCAAACACAGATGCATAAAATGCCTTTATAACAAGCTGGTCTTCTTTTAGGTCGTGTACCGAGGTGAGCGGGATAATTCGTGTAATGATTATCTGCGCTGCGGAGCTCAACCACTGTGTACCTTAGTCCAAAAGCTTGCAATATTTTTTGTATTATAATCTAATTATTATCAAATTAATTCTATAAAATTCTTGTTTGGCTGTATCTTAGTTGCGTTCCTTAAGGAAAGTATAGCGTATACGGATAATTAAAGAACATCCTGTACGTTCCAGCCAATTTTCTTTACACGTCTCATGAGAGCAAAACTAGAGATGTAAGCGAAATGAAAATCAAATATATGGAAAGGTAGATAAATACATAGATACATGTAGGAATATGTATTAAGAAAATTACGAAATATATATTCTAAAAATTAACTAGTAAATTGTTAAGATCAGAATCAATCAGAAGATATTAAAAATTAATAAAACTTAATTTTTCGCACATTATTTATTATAAGTATGTCACCAGTGTTTAAATCGCGATGTAGAAGAAACATAACGTAAATGACGATAAGTTCTCAGATAATTTAAGACTCATTGTCCAGTAGGAGTTTTATGAGCTATCCAGCCTGTATGACTGCTTACACCTTTGTGGGACGGGTCAACTGTACGTTTCTTGCTAGTTGTTAGTGTTATTAGTTGCTAACTTGTATGCTGTTCTGCGTTAAAAATAAATCTTTAAAGTTTTCAGTCTGTGTCTGCGTCACACGCCACGCCCCGAAGATACATGTGAAACAATTCATTTAACGTATGTGAATACATACGTTAAATGAATTCAGAGGCGAACGCCTCTGAAAATAACTGTCTTATTTAATTGAGTGCGTAAAGTTTCCTTATCAAATTTTAATAATTTGCATCCATACTTTAATCTCAAATTAAAATAAAGTTTGATGACACTTTCTATAAGCAGGTATCTATAATTATATAACGGGTCTTGATCTAAAATATTATATTTTAAATTATTAAACAAGTTCTGGTTTACGTATAATTCAATATATTTTGATACGAGTTTATAATTTTCGGATGAAAAATAAGAAAGTCAAGTAACCTAAAATAGATTACGTATATTTTTGGTTCTCTTAGTAGTCTGTGCTAATAATTTACTTTTTGAAACTGTAGATTCGATATAGAAACTCATGACAACACCATTTTGTGGAGCCCTAGTGTAACCAAACAATTAAATATTTTACACAAAATATTCTTAAATTCTACTTGTACCTAAGAAATATATAAAATTACAGCAGACAAATTAAATACGATATAATATATAACTGTTTTCAAGTGATAACTAGCAGTAATTTGACCAAATAAGGTTTACGCAGAGCAAAATATCATATATCTGTGAAACGTGCATTTATTTGGGTTGTTTCTTCTGGTCACGTCACAATTATTTACTCAACAACACACCATATTTACACGAAACACTACTTACCCTTAATTCTACTAGATTTATAAATAAATTAAGAAAATACGCGAACGCAAACAAGCGAGCTGGACGCTATGGCCTCTTACACGAAAAATCATTAACATATATATTAGTACATTCTTCATTAGTCTTTATTAGTTAGATTAAAAGTCTATGTTCTTACATCATCGTGCTCGCTTTCTTATTGAAGACTAGTGAACTGCCCGGCTTCACCCAGGTAGCCGTTTCGGAATCCATAGGGAACATCACCATATACGTCAACAAAAAACCAAAAAAATTATCCCACGGGAAACGTACATTTTTCCGGGATAAAAAGTATGCTTTATGGTATTCCAGACCTTAATCTATCGCTGTACCAAATTTTATCTAGATCCGATCAGCCGTTTTTGCGATAAAGAATAACAAACATCCATACATCCATACTTTCAAACTTTCACATATAAATGTGAAAGTTTGAAAGTACTATAAACTATTGGTAGATTATTGAAGAAACGCCCATTCATCCATCTCATCTCTATTCATCCCCCAATTTCATTTCATTCCCTAATTTCATTCCCAATTTTCATCTCTTAATTTCATACCCTATTTGCATCCCCTCATTGCATCCCCTAATTTCATCCCCTCTTTGCATCCCTTAATTTCCTCCCCTATTTTCATCCCCTATTTTCATCCCTTATTTTCATCCCCTAGTTTCATCC
>JWHW01010421.1:26608-56156 GCA_000931545.1 Papilio glaucus
TCTCCGACTTTGCATTCACTGATTTCATTTCATGAGCACCGATAACCGAATATGTACGCGTTTCGCACCCTTCGCTGTATTGCAAAAACTAACGCCGTTTTTGCCTCTGCGGCAATCGTTGGGTACTACGAATTGTATCTTTATAACAATGGCATAAAGTTGAAATTACATTGAGTTTTTGTATCGGGGATGCTGCGTCTCAGTATGTATTATAAATTGGTTTAGAGCGGCGCGGGGGAGCGAGCGGTCTCCCGCTCGATACCGGCTAGTAGCGAATCTGACCCCCGAGCGTTCGCCGGCCTAGTGACGTCCCGCGAAACGCCTCATTTTACCGACTATCGATGTTTAGTGTTGTACTCGAGTGTCCAACTCCTATGTTTTTGTGCTATTTCCAATTTTTGTCCAGTGTTGTTGGATTGTTTGCGGCACTTGCGGCACAGGACCCGGTTCTCTTGGAGAAGGTGAGTTTATTTTACTTATCTATACCACAGAAAAATCTTTCTTGCTGAAAATTTACATACAGAAAATAGGCAGCGCAATTTCCATTCGTTAAGGGTTCGATTTACCCGTTTCATAAGACATATGTTTTATTGATAATTTTATATTAATAATAACGTATACAACAGTTTTTCTAAATTGTACTTTCATTTAATTAATTATTTGGCTGTTGATGTTTTGACACCAAATTGGTTTCTATTTTTAAGATATTACATATATTTCAAGAGCGTGTCGACATAATATTTCCCTCTTAAACTGAATGATATATTTAATTACTCTTGATTTTAACCATCATCTTTTATCATAACAAACAAATAACAGTATGAAATAATAAAAAAAAAGAACATCGATTTTTCTCGCAATTACAATGCTTGTGTAGAATTACTACCATACTACTAAATACTAATAATTAATGGTAGTACTATTATTAATAAATAATAAATTACACTTATTTTAAGCAGGTATAATAATAGCAAATACATGTAGTTATATCTTTAAAATGTTAAATAATAATTTCAAATAATTTGTATGTGCGAAGGAAAATAAAAGCTATATTTTTCTAGTAGTATTAAAAGTTTGATTTAAAATTTTATTTTAAAATTTTTATATGTTATATTTTTTATGTTTAATAAGTACAATAAATTATTTTATTTTATTTTATTTTACATATTAAACATTATTTTATCCAACCTATGCATTAAATTTCATCAGGGCTTATTCGGACCATACTGCGGAGATAATCCTATCGATTTATACATTCTAATTAATGGTTTTATTTAGTGGTATGCTATCTAGGCAGGTATATTGGGCAGCTATATCTGACTAAGTGACTAAAGAGTAATCTATTAAAAGTTACTGTCTCACGTATCTATTCCAGTTTAAAGTCTAGCATAGGCTCATGAAATTACAAATTTAACATAAAGCCACTATCTCTTTTAATTTTCTTTCTCAAAATAATGAATTTATAAAGTCAAATGATCTCCCTTTGACGTTACAAATTATAATCAAAATTAAAGTATCATTTAAAAAACTAATCTCAGTAGTATAAAAACGTCTCATCTTAGCAATTTAACGAAAATACGCAATGGGACGAATACATCTGGGTACAGGTTATTTTTTATAGGTACATGTCCTCCGGATGTTTGGCAGAAATACATTAGAGGTGTTTATGTTTTTAAAAAGAAAAAAGATAGGGTTTAAAAAAACGAAAGAGGAAGTTAGTAAATTAAAATATCTGACATAAAGGTCCAAATGAATGTTCCTGCATTACTCAAACAACTGTGATGTGTATCACTGGGACTTGATCTGGCTTTTATAATTCATCTTCTTGATTTCTCTTAATCTTCTCTACAACTTATAATTGTCGATAAGATGAATGGATTGTATTACCTACGAGTTTCAGTTGACAACGCCGAGAAGGTTTACAACTTTTATAAAAATAAATCGTTGTTCTTTTATAAAATACTAATGAAACGAACTTTCAATCTGTGCCGCTATAATTTTTAATATCTTCAGGCCGCTGAGTTATTTACCGCAGTTTTTTTGCTCTTTGAGCGTGAGATTTCACGGTTGATTGGAAGCTCGATGAAGGTTGTAAAATGAGTTGATATACTACAACGAATTACTACAAAAAACAATTCATTGTTATGAATTTATCTGTTTGAAAATCGTACGTCACCTATTTGCTATAACTTATTCTCTTAGATACACATTAGTTGTGAAAGAGAACAATACATTTCTTAAGTGTTTGTATGAAAGATTTAACAGTGATTCTGATAGTCTTAAGTAATATGCACACCAGAATGAAGTTTGTGTAAGTATTTTTACATTATACTAGTTGGATTGGCAAACTTTGTTTCGCCTTAGATTTAATTTAAGTAGGCATTTCATTTAATTTAAGTAGGTATTTTATACATAATAATATATCGATTTATTTATTAAGTTATTCAGAACAGAATG
Organism: Papilio glaucus; assembly: GCA_000931545.1. Classification (NCBI taxonomy): domain Eukaryota; kingdom Metazoa; phylum Arthropoda; class Insecta; order Lepidoptera; family Papilionidae; genus Papilio; species Papilio glaucus. The sequence continues at coordinate 29,066 of JWHW01010421.1, forward strand.
CTGTATGTAACGATATGAAGAGGAGAAGGGAGTTAGAAAGACAAAGAGGTGGTTCGTAGCATCTCAGATTCTCATTACCGGACTAAAAGCAGAAGTAAATCCCACAACTTTACGAAATAAGTACTGGATTCAATATGCCTGACAATTAACGAGGCTTCATTTATACCAATCTTCCTTGAGACGTTGATCAAAGATGGCCGCGAAAAGCTCCCCTTCGCATGATCCGGCGCGAAATTGATTCTTCAACCCTTTATAAACAAATTGATTGTCTAAGCCTGCGACGGAGCGGGGCTTGTGTAATATTAATACTGCGTCGAGCCTTTGTAACAAGCAATTCGTTTGAAGTTTCAAATTGAAAAGTAACTTTTTTTAAAATAGGATTTTAGGATTTTTTTTATAGAAAAAGGTGTCAATCAAGCAAGCGGTTCACCTGATTTATAGGTACCATTGCTCATAGACATTAGCGAGAAGCAAATGAGTTGAATTTGCGTTGCCCGCATTTATTTTGGATAGATAGGAAAGGAGAAGAGCATTGTAATTGGGCTGGCATCTCACTCATCGGTCGACATGATGAAGCATAGAATACTTTACGCTTGGCCGTTAAACAGATAAGTTTTGGTCTACTCCAAGCGCGTGATTATCAGTTATTGTAAAAAGAGATTTGTTATTCACACCCAGATGTAGTGAAGGGAGTTGTTAGTAAGGTCTCTGAAGCTATTGCTATGTACCGATAAATATTAAGCTACGATTGCGAGTATGTTAATTATGTTAGGTATTCCGTGTCAGTGATAGTAAAATACTATCTGTTAACTTCAATGACCTCACACTTCGGTTCGCAGTAGTCATCGCTGGTTCACTTCGTATTGTTTGTGAAATTTGACTTTTATTTAACAGGCACAGCGAGATTAAAACAGAGTATTACATTATTTAAAGTGATCCCAAAATTATTATTTATTAGGATTTATTGATGACCGAATAGAAATACGTCGTAAGAAGAAGGTATGAAAGTTAGAACTGCGATTGAGTACTAGAGCAAAATTGGCCACTCAATTTCAGTGGAAATCGCTGAATTTTCTTTCTCAATTTTCAACGTCAACCTTGATTGGCCGTGGTCGACATTTCAAATTTCAGTTCTAAACGATATTTTTTTTAAATACTGCATTCTTCGATTATTGCAAATTAGGCCAAATTTAATATGAAAAAAAATATAAAGAATAAATATTTATTGGTTAAATGACGGTATCAATTTTTTCAATTAGATAATGCAATTTCTAAATGAATTTGAAACACAATAAACACCATGTAAAAGCAGACATGAGTTGATCTCTACTTCAGGTAATAAGTGGAGCCATTGATATAGAAAAAAAGGGTGTCTTAATTAATGATGGTAGCTGTAAATTTACTTAAAAGTCATAACTGTATGAAGTCTTACTCGTATCTTACTGAGAAAGACAACAATGTCCGGCGATACAAATTTCATAGGTCAACTTAATTGTTTGAAATTAACTTTGAATCTATTTTAAAGTTCAGAGATAGCACAATGTTCTAAAATAAATTGTAAAGACAAGAAAGAAGTATCTTGCGGCAGCCCTACGTGTCCCCGCAAACTGCTGAAACGCTCCTGGCGCTTTTGCCAACTGCAAGAGACTTTGACCCCCGCACGTTTCGTCTCAAGCTATTTTACTTGTGTATTCTTATTTCGTGGTGAATGTGGCTTATCGCTTGAAAGCCTCTCGACTTTGTCGCTTAGAACAGGTTCAACTGTGCTGGATGAACGTCGTAAATAAAGCCTACAATGTAGTAAATTCACTAAGCACTTCTGTGGCGCTACTTAGAATGGAGATATGATAAAGCAAGATACTGATACAAATATGTTAGAGGGGAATAGTACCATACATTTTATTAATACGGACTTGAATAATGTATGGGTATATTACACAACGCACCATATTATTAATTTTAAGTGATAAATAATGGCTCAGATTACTGTTTGTTATATCAATAAAATTGTTTACATTCAATTGAAAATGTTTAGGTTAATATGACAATGTCACTTTATAAAACGTTTGCCCTCTACGGTGCGAAATGGAACAGGGGAAAAAAATTAAAAGAAAATTATTTTATTTACTTTACGTAATAATTTCAATTATACAATAGTTGTGGTGTTACAGCAAATTGCAAAAAGTATCCATACATGTAGATATATCTTGTACTTAAGTATGTTATTTATGAACGTATCTAAAAATATTTTATTCTTGAGCTGAGATATCATAAGAATGATATAGCTACAGACGAGTGGTTGTGGCGAAATTCGTTTTGCGATCGTATTCGAGAGTGACCTTGTGGGGCAAGGGATAAATACCTTCCCCGGATCGCTCTATAGAGTCGCAGCGTCATTAGGGTTGCTACGATATTTTGTCTCTATTATTATTTTTCTAATTCTTAACATATCATTGTACTTATTTTTATCAGAGGTGGTTAAATACTTGACAATACCACTGTCAAGCATTTTAATGCTGCAAAACACACTCGCAATATGGATAATGCATATAAAATCAACAAACTTTCCCTTTATTATATTGTAGATATCGGAGAACTTTAGAATGTTCGTATAAAATAACCGTATAAAATTTAATAATTAAGAAAAGTGCCTAAAAACAATGTTAAATGGACGTTTGTGTGCCAATCCTTATAGATACGACAGTTTTCATTTATTTTATTTTTCTTAACAATAAAGAATGTTACGAAGTAAGTCAAATTCTTCTAATTTAATTAGAATTCTCTCATGTTTTTGTATATTTTATCAGAGTCGGCAACCCTACAGCGGGGTTAACGTCCAGCCAGACAGGGGTGGCGAGGCGCATGCGCGCTCGATGTTATGATCCGTCTCTATTTAAATGCGAGGACCGATGTGCGCAGTTTTTGGCAACTGTTACTTTGTAATATCAACTATACATACTTTGTGTATGTGTACTGTTATGTAACTATGTCACACGGTTGTTATATGATTTATATATATATAAAAGAATGCTTAGTTTAAATATTGAATACTAGTAGTTGCCCGCGGCTTCACTTTCGTAAGATCATTCCGCGTACAATAACTTCGAATTATGGGCAACATGAGTCAAAAATTTTAAATTTAATTGACAAAACATATAATATTAACATGGCAACCGATATTGTAATTGACGGTTTTAAGTATTTTCCTATCCCTCGGGTAGTTTTATTTTTGGGATAAAAAGTGGGGTACCTTTTGTCAATGTCTCTACCCCTGACAAAGTGTGTGCAAAATCGGCAGTTCACCCGATATTAAATGACCGCTTGCCACAGACATCTGCTACAAGCTAATGAGATGCAGATGCGTTACCTACCTTTAATAGACAGAAGAAGGAATAGACAAGAGAAAGGATATTGCCTTTCTCTATTCATCACCTCCCCGTCCAATCCTCTTCTTACTCTCTTATTAGAAAAGGATGGGAACGGTCCTACCCTTGGGAATGAAATCGGGCCTCCGGCAACAGACTCACCAGACGAAATGCAGAAGCATATTTCTACTTCACGCCTTTCTTCTGTGAAGTTGTCATTTCACCGGTTGTTCTGGGCACTTCCACTGATAAAGTTAAAGCATAACGATCAAACAAACTCACCTTCGCATTTATAATATTAGTTAGGATCATCGTTACAAAATATTGCGATTAAAGCATTATATTTTTTATCATTATCTACGTAGAAAAGTGTTCATATGTTACGATTTAAAAAGGCTATCTATCACCCAGTCTGCACATAGTTAAGAAGAACATATGACACGAGTTTTCATTGCAACGGGGATAAAATACTTCCAAATTAGTTAAATTGCAATTAAATTTATCATCATCTCAATGAATACAGCATAACTATTTAATGAAATCATTTTCTCGTCAATATAATGATAGGCAGGAAAACAGCGTCAGCAATAGGCTGTTATTGAGACGGGCTGAGCATCGCGTCGCGTCATTACGCGTAATGGACGGTGCGGGACGTCGACGATACGACTCGGGGACGACTATGTCTTAGACAAGCAGACGGGTTGTCGAACTTATAATACTTGTGCGTACATGTGTGAACGGGCTTTAGGTTTGAATTAAAAAAATCCATCAAAAGTGATCAATAAAATTTGAAAAATGTGTCTTTCTACTGTATAACCATTCCCATAATAAACTTATAGATTTACGTCACATATATGGCAATAAAACATAAAATAAACCTGAATCTCTGTATCATCCTCACAGGAAGATATACCGGTAACTTAGATATCTTAAATCATATACTATGACAAAAATAGCGTTCTCTTTGTACATATATAATGCTTTTTATATAAAGTAATGGTCTGAGCAGAGCTTCCGAGGGTTTTTTTAATAACAGAAGGTGGCAAACGAGCAAGCTGTTCACCCGATATTAGGTGACCGCTACCCATAGGTATTTGCCACAAGCTAAAGAGTTGCAGATTCGTTGCCTAAATTTAATGTGTAGTGTATAATAAAAAGTGTATTGTAGGTAGTTTATGTGATTTGTTTATAATATGTCGGTAGTAAATAATAAGAGGCAATTATGTGTTAAATATTAAATCAGTCCGTCCGCCAACCCCGCCTTTCATTAACGTCCTCGCAGTTATTACATAATGGACTGAGAAGAATATAGACAAAAAAAGGATATTTTCTTTTCCTTACATCTTCTCCCCCGTAAAATCCTCTTCCTTTCCCTCGTTTTCTTATTAGAAAATGGTGGAAAGGAGAAGAGGACCAGAATTAGACCTCCGGCATCTCACTCATAAGACGTAATGCGGAAGCATACTTCTACTTTACGCCTGTCTTCTGTAAGGTCGTGGCATTTCACCGATCGAGCTAGCCCATTCATGCAACAGATGTTGTGGGCTATACCACTGTCAACAGCCCTCAAGCTTAGTTACCTTTTAAGTCGCTAAGCTACGCGTTTTCTGCGCTCTACCATCTTAAATCCCATGTAGGCGTAAGATGCCTCGACATTTCATTAATTAATGGTGTGACAGTTAAAGCCCCATAGTCACTACACCGCAGGCAATATAAGTTACGATATTAGTGAGTCTTTAGAATTTGTCTTTGAATTTAATTCAAAAAAATTAATTTTACGTTTATGCGCTCAAATTATTAATATTCGATCCTTTGCGTGTGTCGGCGGAAAAGCTAATAATGCTGTCATTAGGTAATTCCGAAAAGGGTTCGGCTCAGACCCCTGAGCTTTGTTTTCTTTGTATCCCTGACGTGACTAATTTAAACAAAATACCGACGATTTCGCCTTTAATAAACAGGACATTATTATTATTAACTTTTTACATTTGGATGCATCCTTTTAAATGTTATATTATGTTTATGTGATGTTACTTCACATCACATAAACATAACACTCATCATAAACATTCTCAGTGGGAATAATTGGCAGTACTTAAGTTCAAATACCAATGTGACAAGAACAGCTCCGTTGATGAGATAAGATAGTAAAATACCGCGAGGATTGTTATTGGTCGGACGCATCCCTTCTCGTCAGGCTCGACGTATCGCCGACCGGCATTCTGTTGTTCCTATTTTCTACATGTAACTTCAAAAGAATCATATTGCATCACCTGTTTACGAATACCTAATATTATATATAAAAAAAAACTTTCACCAATTTAGGTATTTGTATCATTGTAACATAATAATAAGATATAAAATACAAAGAAAAAACAGGCAGGTAGTTAACTAAATATAACTCGATTTTGAAGTTTAATTGTAAATTTTCCAAAAGTGACATGTAGAAGTCGTCAAAAATTACACTGAAACGTTCCGGTATATTGATATAGATAGACAGCCAAGCTAATATAATAATAAATTTTGAAATTGTGACAATGTTTGCCGCATCTACCACCAAAACCAAAAAATATAGAATCAATAAGAAGAATTCGTGACAAGAAAGCCTATGGGTACTCTTAACTGATATTATTTGCTGTCTATCTGTATGCCGTTCAGGTTAGTGTTAAGGTCCTTCGTATAATTTTATTCGTATATTATTCCCAATTATGGATAGAATTATGTTCACACGTCATGTATACAGTTGTGGGAACGAACGAAATTCTGCGCTCACTTTGAAATTAACTTAACTAGCATCTTTTAAGAGTTCGAAATCAATTCTCGGTAGCAATTTTTTGTTTTCACAAAATCTCATCTTCGTGTAGGCTTGACGAATAAGCCGAGAGACGTCGATGAGCAGTTAGTTATAAATGGACCGTCAATGTTTCTCGCCAATCCCCTCAATAGTGGTGATTTAATACATAATTAAATCCCCGAGGGGATTTAAAGTTCGTTTAGAAATTAACCGCTGCTCTTTTCTGAGAATAGCGCTTCATTTTAAAATTCATTTTATGCTTGCATTATAATTCGATTAATTCTTTGGTCTTTTGTATTAATGGATTGTATTGGCTTAGCGAAAATTCTTCCCATTTCGGTAATTACAATAAGCATTATTAATTTTTGGTTTTCAGATAACGGCAGATATAATAATATCAATTCGTTTCTCAACTAAAAATAATATTATACTATTTTATAGTATACTTTATTTTTAGAGGAAAAACAAATAGATATTTACATCCGTATAATATGGGTAAATTAAAAAATAAAATAAAATATACGCCCGTAGGCTGAGATTATGGATTTCCATTTGGAGTGATCCTCGCTCACTTCTCTCGCTTCTTCTACATCCATACATCCAGGCATACGAGCTCGTCGGTTACGGGTTCTCCTTATATCGCCCTTATTTAGTATGTTACTAATCTGATCGATATAAGTTCTTCTTGGACGTCCCCTACCAACGCTACCACTCACTTTTGCAACATACATTTTTTTCGTTGGTCTCCCTTCATTCCCTTTTCAACATGCCCGACATAAATGTTAAAAGATTTAACATAATCAGCATTTGCATTTTAGACATCCCGTTCGCCAAAATTTAAATTAGAATTTTGTAAAAAAACAACAATAAAACAAGACATGAGGAAAACAGCATGATCTTCGCAAAAAAACAACCAAACACAACAAAGAATGCAAAGCAAATTTCCGAGAAACAGGTACCCTATCTACCTAGGGTTCTTGGAAAAGGAATGCAGCCCGGCTCTTCGACTCACCCAGTACTTTCGAGATCGTTACATGACCTAGGCCAGGAGTCGCCAAGTAAATTAAATTAAGGTGCGGGTACAGTTGAAATAATTATCCAGGACCGGATATTGTCGATTTTTTTATCGAGGTCCAGAAAAAACATAAAAGGTTTTCAAACGTATGAAAAAGGGCTGTGAAATATATGAAAATATTATTACAATTTAAAATGATTTTTTACAATTTATAAATACAGAGTAAATAACTGGCAAGTAATTTATAACGTAAGAGTAACACAACCCTAACCCGTCAGAGCCGGCCATAGTTAAATTAATTCTTTCAGCGCACGCCCATCTTGACGAGCGCAGGTCATTCGCAAGTTGCTAATTGTAACCCCAGTTTACCTGTTGTTTTTGCACGCACACTCAAGCTCTACCTGCTAAAAGGATAATAATTATTGTGAATTGATTTTTCATAACAGATATTTTCTTGTCGCAAGTAAACTTTCATTTTTTTTTATTTAACTATGATATTATGTAAACCATTATTATATAATATACCCGTATCCTTTATTTAAATAAAGTTAGAGATAAAGATGGAATATATAACGATCAAGAAAGAATTTTGCCAAACATCTTAGATCCTAGGATCCTTAAAAAAATAATAACTCATTTATTAATAATAACTAATTATTTTTGTAGATCATCTGAAATATAACTTATAACTGCGTTGTAAACATTGATCGCCAAATTTAAGGTTTAAAAGATTGTCGATCTATCTTAGTTAATATGATACGTAGAGCCTGCAACAACATCTGTCGCACGAATGACCCGGCTCGACCGGTGAAATACCACGACCTCGCAGAAGACAGCAGTGAAGTAAAAGTATTTCTGCGTTTCGTCTGATGAGTGAAATCGCGGAAGCCTAGTCCTTTTCCCTTTACTATCATTTTCCAATTAGCAAGGACTTGAAAAAGGAGAATAGGATTTGACGGGAATGGGATAGATAGGAAAGGGAAATAACCTTTTTTTGTTTATCTCCTCTGTCCATTAAAGATAGGCAAGGCGTATGCAACTCGTTGCAGATGCTTATGGGTAGCATTCATTTAACATCGGATGACCCGCTTGCTCGTTTACCACCTTCTATAAAAAGTGTCTTAAAATAACAATAAAGACGTAAGCCAAGTTATGATGCGTGTGAGTATCAGTGTTAGTATGGGACGTGTTAGGCGAACGACGTTATATGTACATGTATCGATCAGATTTATGAAATAAAATCAACTTTATTTAAAGTGGTATTTTCTCTTGAAAGTAGTGATTCCAAAATGTCTATATATTCCTTAGTTTCGCGGTATAGTTTTTATGCAGACCTGGGAAACATTAATTTGTTTTATCGTGTTTTCGTGGTGCATGCTTCGCTGTACAGATCTCAGGCGCCCTGCAGTTAAATGGTTGTGTGGTGCATTACCATTTACGACGGCGGGGCTCGTGCCCACTTATCTGTCAATTTATCAAGGCTTCGATGACTTCGCGCACGGAGTACATTAGATATAACTTGGAATTAACGATTATTTCTCTCGGGTTGATTTTATAGATTAGAAAGAAATTTATTTAACATCACAAAGGAATTGCAAAAAAAGAAAAACAATACAATCAAGATCAAAATATATGAATTAAAAACATTAGATAACATTTTTATTTCACTAGATTTTCGACTTTAAATTACATTTCGACATGTGCATTTGTAAAAGATTAGCTCGATCGCTATATGGAATGATAACAAATGACATCTTTTCTGTCTTTAACCACTTAATATTTTACTAGCTGTGGGCCGAGCTACGCTCTGCGTTGTCTTTTATATGTAAGATCGTTTTTTTTTTTTAATATAGTGCCATCTATCAAAAATATGAGATATCAGTGAGCAAGTCCTTGACAACAATCCAACTGTAATTGATAATGCAAAAACCTATCAAAAGATGGCGCCATCTGCTTGCATTAATTATTTACATAATATATTTTTTGACGTTTTTATGGACAAAATACCCATATAGATAAATTTTAAAATAAAAACAGAATCTAAATACAAAATTTTAATTTTAAAATTGTTCGTTTAAATATATTACATTACAAGAGTACTACTGTCGTGAAAGGTTTTTAACACTAGTTGGAAAAAACGGCTTATTACGTTTGTTCGTCGCTTATTATCTTTGGCTTGCTAATTAGCTACAATTAACTTAACGATTATAAAACGCATTAAAAACTCATTAAGCAGATCCACGTGAGAATATTTGTTTACATTAACTGGCTGCTATAATTAACTAGTCCTTAGGCGAAACTACGATATGTATAACAGAGAGCTTTCATGTAACCATAAAAATACACGCATCAATCAATGTCAATTTGTATGACCCTTTTTCGCTTGCTTATCATACATATTCATCCATTGCTAATATTCGTCGATCGCAAATACTTCTTATTAAGAATCTAAAGACATTTCATGTATTCTATCGGGATAAGATTTTTTTTTCACATATGCTTCTTACATTATCAAACTGGATCAGCTATCCATTCAATGATCCTTAAAATTTGAGAAGAAATAAGCTTGATATACAGAGCATTTAGATTTCTGTCTCTGACGACCTAGGTTCAGTTAAATGGACGTGAGTTTTCTTATAAAACTTGATCGTAGTTTAGATTTTACAAGCAATTTCCTACGTCCTCGACACTATCGGAACCAATTTTCGAAGGCGACCGTCGCCGATCTTGACACGCGGAAATGAAACCTTGTGCCTGGATTGGGTCACATCGCAATGTAAGGTGTATTCTACTTGTATAGAGGAAAGAAAACTAACTGAACCGATTTTAATTATTATTTTCACTAACTGTTTATAAAAAGTTTTTTTTAAATTCCCATTACATGGCTACATTATCCAAAAGTGACATAATCTATATACTTTTTTTATCGTGAAATGTTTAAAATTCACTACCAAGGCGTCCCAATAGATGTTTCACAACAAAAAAAGTTTAACTAATCGTATGTCCGTCTTGTTAATTGAATTGTCTCATGTACGCTAAACTGACCTCATAAGGAAAATTGGTGATATATATTGTTTCAATACCTTCCAAGGTACCAGGAGTACATGACATTTGTGGAGATAAAATCTTAGACTCGACTCACCTGCACTTCGTTTAGCATGCTGCGCTCACGCTTCGGACAATAGCCCCCCGGGGACGAATGGCCGCTGATTGGCCGGGGACGCGCCGCCGCGCATTCTGATCACCCGACCTTTTGCATATTAAAACTATGTAAATTCGTGTGCGGCCGTAAAACGCCTGTAATTCTCCTACAGGATACCTTTACTTTAACAAATACAGACGTTTGTTACGCCGTATGTTATGTGATTTTTATTAAGGTGATAAAATAGTAGAACTTACCTGATGGCGTTGTTCCCATATTTGTCATTCCCTCGGCTATGCAGCACGAAAGTAATTTTGTTAGGGTGCGTCCAGCGCCCGCGCAAGTCGCGAACGGCTCGCGAGCTGCGCATTCGCGGTGCATGCGACAGATCTGGACGCACCCTTAGATGTGGCATTATAAATTAGTTTATGCCCAAATAGGGTGATCACAGATTTAATTTTCGGAGGTTTTTTCATTCAATTCAGCAGGTATTGTACCGAATTGCCTGGTTTAATGGTTAAGTCAGCAATATTAAATTGTACGTAATGTTACAAAGGATTGTTGGACGGGGACAAAGTAACAATGTGTGTCGCCGGTATCGAATAGGTTTATGCAAAACATGAACCAGACCACCCAAATATCAATTATAGTGACTTGGATAAAACTATACTTCATAAAAAAAATATCTGAAGTGAGATCAAAAAATTTAGTATAATCGAAATTATTTAAACAACTTAATTTTTAAGTGATGCTTGCTCTTACTTAAAGTCGAGCTTCATTAAAAAAAATTGAAGTGCAATTAAAAAGCACATAATAGTAAAAGTGTAAGTGCGAGCCTCTTACGTTGCGAGTGTGGCAGGGGTCGTAATTTAATCTTGAGCTTTTAATAAGTTAAGGGAAAGGTCTGACCCTTCATATTAATAAATTTCAAAAATAAAAATGAAATAACATGTAATGGAAGTAAATTTCTTTGGATAAATACCTGTTAATCGGTAAGCTGAGTTGATACTGTAACTTCGTTGTCGTTGTGGATTTCGTCGTCAATAATTGTATGTAACATAAAATGTCCCAATTTCGAATCTTTTATTTGGATAGTTTTTCTTTTGCTGTATTTTATTAGGGTTAGAGTGTATGAAATATTAATTTTCTGTTCTTACTTCTTGAGGGAATTAGAATAAAAGCATATCAATTAGGTTTTAAGCATCATTAAACTTACATAAAAAAGTTTAGTATATTATTATGATAAATTCCAATGCGTACTTAAATTTATTCAATACAAAGGGAACATAGATAATAGAGGATGTTTTAGGCCTATTATAAACGCTGTGCTGAGGCTGATAGCGCACGCTGCATGCCGATAAGGCGGCTCACACACGCTTTATATAGGGACCGCGCAGTCGGGTTCCAGGGAACCCGTGGGATACGTGATTAGGATTTAATATAACCCCTATTAAAATAATAATCTGTGGAAGCCGTGAAGGCTTGACTAGTGGGAAGGATTTATGAATAATCTCGAGTATATTTCAAACTGGCTCAAAGTGGCAATTTTTCATTTATAGTTTATTTCAAGGGTACATCCCTTAATATTCCCTAATATCCTAAATTTAATAAATATATTTAAACAATTCGTGAAGGTGATACGTCTCTAAATATTTCATAAATAATGCATTTGGGCCGGATACATGGCTCGCAGAACGGATGGCAGATGGGGCGGAAAGGTTCAAGAGCGCCCACGTACAGATGCAGCGTATGTAGGCCTCCTATACGATGGGCCAATAATCTAGTCAAGGTTGCGGGAATCAAATGGATGAGGGCAGCAGGGGACCGATTACTGTGGCGATAAACAAGGAGGCTTACGCCCAGCAGTGGACGACCATCGCTTAAAACAAAAACGACGACTACATTTTCGTTTACCGGTCAAGTATGACCAACACGGATTGTACGTTACAACAAAACAAAAGACGATCTGTTGTAACGCATTCATAGAAGCGTTCGTCAATTGCTCAAACTGCAATAATGTCATTCGAGCTAACAATGGCCGCGTTGTCCGAGAACGACGGAGTTCTGAAAACAACCTGAGCCCGATTCCAAATATCATTTGCTTTTGCATCGAGTGTCTTGTCATGGTCTTAATGTTCCCACTTGAGCTCTTGTATATGGTTTATTAAGTGTTTTGACCAAAGTATACACACATAATAGTTTAGCTTTTGAGTGCTCTCCCGCCCACCTGACACGGTTAACCTGACAATTATACTAATGTTTTAGAAGTCCTATAATCTTGCTACGAACGGTTGTCTCTTGTTCCATCTTGTGTCAATGTATCATAAGAAACAGAATCGAAGGCCTTGGAGAGGTCCAATAACATGCTACTGCAGGTGTCTTACGAGCCGTATAGCACTGAACAGTATGCTTAAACGACAGAATTGCACTCTTGGTGGAAAGACCGGGTCTAAAACCAAACTGAGCGTCGGTATCCGAATGTGCCTCGCCATGTGTCTGTCAAGTAATCCATCCAGCACTTTGGCGATGACTGTAGCTAAAGATATAGGCTTATAATTGTTTAAATCAGAGAGGTCGTTTTGTTTTTTACAATTGGGGCCACCACGGTTCATGATAAATCTTTAGGCAAGTACGTGTGACGAAATAAAAGCGTAAAAACATAGTTAGAATTCTCGGTAAATGATTGCCCGCGTGTTGTAGGTGTTCTATGCTGAGGCCGTCATGCCCTGGAGATTTCCCTTTCACCATAGTATTAATCAAACACCTTACCTCATAAAGTAGTAAGCATTAAATCTTATACTCCCTTCCGATATTTGGTCTTCGATAGCCGTCGCCTTCGCACTTAGGTTGGTCGCAGATTTTACCTTGAATTGTTTTTTAAATAAGTTGGCTATATTCTTACAGCCACTGCACTCCACCTACACTCATTTTGCTTCGGATTCAATTTATTGGTAATTTTCCAAAAGTTTTTGAAATCTTTTTTATGATTCTTTCTTCTTTTTCTAACAATTCCATTTTAATTCTCTGCTGATTATTTTGACAACATTTCAATTTCTTCTTAAATATCTTCTTAGATTTACACATCCGACTTGCAAGAATCCACGTACCTTCAATATAACTAGATTTAATACCTTAATACAGTACTTTTCGTCGACTTCAATAGCGATGTTCGCTTTACTACAAGTCCACAAGACGATGTTGTTTCTAGTTCCATCACTATCCGACCGCCACGAATCGAGTCGCCCCAGCGTTCTCTGTCTACCCGCCAGTGTTACCATTGTGAATAAATACGAACATAAGAATCTATATAAATTAAATAATCAAATAAGAAATAATACTCGGGTTTTAATTATTTTAACCTAACAGTCTATACAAGTATAAATTACTTTCAATAATAACTTTCCGCGAAAAAACATTATCCTTTTTCGTCGTTACAATATGGAATAACATTGTTAAAAAGATACCCGGATGTAATATATTCATGAATAAAATTTCGAACCTTTTTCCGGATGTGTTTGACCCGGGCGTGTGGCGGATAACGAGGTCGTAATTGAATAAACAATAATGGTATTGTAAAGTATAGGCTTTCCATTGAATCTTTATCTAAGCGTTTCCGCAACTTTTTTTTTTATAATTAACGAAGTAACTCTTGACCATGATCCCACGTGGTGTCAAGTGGTTGTAACAGCCTATTCACTTTTCTCCTGTAACCCAAGTCATAATATACAAAAAATATTTATTTTTTTATACTGATATGTATAGTCCTAGAAACAAAATCATTTTATATTGATTTTATTATTATTATTATCGTATTTCATTTCAAATTCTGTGTAATTTTATGACAATTTTCGTTTTTAATTTCCGCTTCCATGTGGAAATGCAGCTAAAGGAGAGAAGAAATTGTATGGAGTCATTGTTTTTCTAGCGCATCTGGTATTAAAAAACGAACATGCTTTTTTATCTCTGCGGAATATCCTAGTTCTTTTTTTTTCTATTCGCAATATGAATGTGACGTGACCTGGAATGGATAACAGGAAGCCACTTGCACTTTAATAGAGATGATAAATCAACATTATGTATTTAGTATATTTTTATTCCTAAGCAATGAGCCAATATTATTACTAATATTATAAGACCTAGAATCTTACATTTAGATGGAACTCGTTTTTATGTTACTTGTTTACTTGTATTTCGTTAGTTTAGGACTTTTTTTAAGATGACATTAATATTAACAAATTATACACTGTTAAAGCTTTTTTAAGAACGTTTTCATTTTCTAATAATGTTTAACGGATGGTAAAAGTCACCGGTTAAGAGTCTTAACTAATATTTTTACGTAATATCACAAAACTGGAAATTCATTGCTTCAACCGGACTGCAAATCTAAACCGTACAATTTGTAAACTGGAGGCTTATCACAGCTTAAAAAAGAAGTATGTTAAAAAACCAGGCTGAAAAGTTGAGCCCTCATTCGTTAAGCAACGAACGAAGGTCAAGTATCACTTGTCCGTGAATTTTTAACAAATCACATTTATGTGAGGCGTCGCGTGGCACGTGACGCCGCATGCCTTACGCGCAAATAGAGATGCTTGGGTAAAGTTCATAAACCCGGGGAACGGAATGGGACGCTGTTTGTTCAACTGTTTTCTATTGTAATTCGTTGTTTTTGTAAGCTCTTTGAGTGTGTAGGGTATATATGTAGGTAAATAATCTCTACTACAATAATGATATGTGCATATAGTTTCATTACATGTACCAATAAAGATTTTATTTATGTTTATTGTGAATTAATACGTATCTGGTAGTTCTTAACTCAAGTATTAAATAATAAATAAACACTTCTTAACGAAAAAAAAGGAGAAGAATTTCTTAATATTTCACAAAACTTCATAAATAATTTTTGGTTCATTAAATCTTTAACCGTTGACAATAAAAGCGCAAAATAAGAGCTATTTATTTGATGAAAGTATAATACTGGCTGCTGGTTACGATGGATTGAAACAATCAAACAAATATTTTGTTCATGGTTGATATTTTTCTCAATTTTTCATCATGGTATTTTAAGTCGACAACGAGAACATCTTTGGAAAGGGTTGTTAGAAAATTACTCATTGTAGCCATGTTAGTTAAGAAAAACTTTAAAGTTAACTTTTAAGGTAAGGAAAGCTAAGTTAGCGATTACATTAAAGTACGAGACTGTAGCTTCCACAATCCATCGTCTTCAGAACTTGAAAACAAACGTAATTTTAAAGTTTCGTTCTACGTGTTTCCGTAGTTTGAGTTTCATTTATTTCTTTTGTTCTTAAAGGTTATCTAACAAAGAACAATTCAAACTTTGGTTTTGCTGATTATACATATTATTATTATTTCTAAACTTCAGATCTTTAAGCGTACCTCTGAAGTTAATAACTATTACAAGTGATTGCTAGGCATCAACATTGACAGCTAATTCTCACTTCCCTATGATATGGGATCGCTTTTGTCCCACGGGAACTCTTCCGGTTGCCGCATCGCGTCGGTATTGTTTACACATCCACACGTACTCCAACAGTATATCCATTGTGTTCAATGATCAGGTGCTCATGTGAAACGTACGGACTTTTTATTGTTTAAAGAGCTTTTTATTGTTTCAAGCTTCCACCCGACTTCCTGTATGTTAGATACACATATAAAACATAAGATACAGTCGATATTTTCAATCAACCATTCGGTTTTGGTAAAAATAAAATTACAAAAAATTATTTGTATGTTAACTGAGATATAGTAGGCTCGCCTTGTTCTCTCCGCCATGTCTCAATTCAGATATCGAAAAGCGATATCAATGGTAAATTACACGTTCCAATCCGCTGTAATGGAAATTCATTCTTGTCGTATATTGGATAAGATCGCATTTTCAATGTATTTCAAGATTGGCAAAATCACAACAGAATATGGAACCCAGCACTACAAGTAAATGGACTGTGAAAATTATGATAAACTATTCAGAGGGGTGTCAGAAAAATGAGCGCATGTTTAGTTATCTTCTCTTTTGATAGATCTAGGCTTACATATATCTTTTTGGTATTTAACATACATAAGGTTTAATATCCATCCCCTTAAACATATCGTAAAGTTTTTCTTCTATTAATAGCAAAGGCTTAAATAAATATTTTATACACCTAAATATACAAAACTAATGTAAAAAGCACAACAGAGATATGAGTTTGCTTCGGAGTTTCGAAAGCGATGCAGAAGCTTCGTGCTGCGACGCAAATTGTCTTCACAAACAAGGCGCACGTACTCCGCAACGCAATACGAGCAAATGTTAACACAAGGCTCAGGTGGATCGTTTTGTTCCGTTACAGTTGTTTCAATAATAGCCCATTATGTACCTTACTTTCAGCTAACAAAGCTGTCTTGTAAGAAGTATAAGCCTATGTATATGTAAAGGAGTACTACGTATGTGAAGTACTGGCGTTTTGTTATCGCAAACATAGTTTAAATACCTTCAAGATGTATAATGTATGTTTACATAAAAAAACAATAGATATCTATTATAGTAGTATATACTCGAAGTTTGACTAGGACATGCATATTCTCTGGATACTTAACCTCGCAAGTTAACTGTGTCTCCTCGCAAGTTAATTACGCTGAAGCTCTGTTACGTGGCATACATTTTAGTTTGTAATAATTTATTCAATAAGTTTACGCTAAAAGGAATGCAAATGTCCGCGGCAGGAATCTAAGTGATATAGTAAATGTATATAAAAGGCGTTGTGAGTACATGTATATTCCCTATAGGCTCCAAAACGGCTGGATCCTGTGAAGTTTGGTAGCAATCGGATCAACATAATTAATGCTACCCGAGCGATGCAGGATGGAACAAATTATCTCAAGTGCCTGATAAAAAATCACAAAAAATTTGGGAGTAGTAAAAAATACATATTCTAATAAAATATATTCTATCCTTCAACGGTAGGAATCCCGTGTACACTACAGGCGCGAGCTAACCGTGTTAGAGGCCCGCAGTAATCCTGTCATTTAATCTTTTACAGCTCTTCTTAATCACTTTAATAATTAAGATAAGAGAGCTGGTACATTCCGTATTCCAAGCTTAACTATTTACTTATCCTGCCAAGAGTAGGAACAAATTATGGTAAAAAAATATAACTTTTGAAGGAGCTCAACTATATAACAAACTTCACTCTCACATAAGAAATGTGAATTCATTTAGTACATTCAAACTAAAGTTGTCTGATATTGAAAGATTTAAAATGACAGGAACACAGAACAACGAACAGAAAACAAGAAAAAAGAATACATTTGGCGGGCACCAACGCATTTATGGCGACTGTATTGGACTTACAATTGTAATTGAGGGATTTTCTCATGTAAGTAAGTCTTTTTGAGAATAAATTCTTTAAACCTAACTATAATTATTAATTATAGTTATAATTTAGCGTAGAAGTTCTGAGAACTATTTTCATAATATTTCAATTTTTCTATGTTTTTGACGCTAATCGCGTAGCGTAGCAACTACATGTCAAGAAGCATTTAAGGTTCCAAACGAAACAAGCTTTTCGTCAAGTTTTTCTCTTTCAATTAGTGCAGATTAGTAAAAGCGACATTTATGCGTGAGGTGCGGCCACAGTGAATCAGCCTGTGCTTATATGGTCTTTGGTTGATGATGACGATAACAAACTTAATGGTTCACAATTACATACTTTGGTAAGCAATGGACTTTGACTTAAGTTACCTCTACCTCACTAGATCACCGCATGAGACATTTAAACTTTTCAAGTACAAGCTTTTGTCTGATATCAGATTTATGAAAGGGTATATATAGATTAGTCACCAGGCATATCAGCTCACTGATTGAGGTATATAAATTCATATCTGAGACATTACATTACTATGATATATTAACATTATATAATTTTTGAGGAAATGTTTATTGCCGTGTGAAACATATTTAGGTCAATTGGAAGTTTGATCGGAGAAGTGGAGCGAAAACACGTTTTCGATATTTTTCATTAGGGTAACCATATTTAATAAAAATTATATGAGAACGTAAATAAAATAATAATTATAATTTTAGATACATCAATCAACAGACGAGACGCAAAATTCTACTTCACGACTGTCTTCGTCGAGGTCGTGGTGTTTCTCCAATCGAGTCGTCCTATTCGCGCAACAGATGTCGTTGATGCGGGTTCCGCTGTAGAAATGAAAACATAACATTTTTTATAACTTTTTATCTTAAAAATTACATAGATAAATAAAATTTGCAAGAGCAAAGTGAATTGCTCAAACAGAATATATGACCCGAAGACCCAAGGTGATCGTCACAGATCAATGCATTACGAAGTCATGATTACACACCTCTCAAGTATCGTATGGCACATGTGACACGTACTGTACTCTAGGCTTTTGAAATGCATTAAGCATATGTATACAGCAGCGATGCAACAAAATAAGATAGGCAGTCCCTGAGGACTACCGATTGAAGTGAAATTCAAACAAATTGTGTATCGTAATATAATAATCTTAAGGCATTGTATTTAAAGAAAAATTAATAAAAATATGTGAACAATTTAAAAGATTTCGAGAAAAATTACGCTAATTTATTATTCTAATTTGAAAATTTTCTTTTAAAGCTAAATTGTTTAAGCATTTCGGTGACGACAACTTCTAAGATTTTATTCAAATACTCATCTCTTGTCTTATTTCTCACTTCAACAATGTGCTGACACTATACATAAAAGAAACAAGTATTAAATTTTCACATAAAACTTTTAATAAAATAATTTAACACTGATGAATTGTCTAATTATCCAGTCATTGTTTAATGTATGTCAACCCTAATCTAACCGAAGCCGTAAAAACTTCAATTATGCGCCCCTGTATTTACCTTGCGGTTCGCTGGGTCGCTTGGTTGCGTTTTTTGATGTTTCCCCTTTGGACCAAGCGGGTCGTATATTTAATCGGGCCCGGATAATCTGGGTTTAAACGTGGAACCCATCCGAATGGTTACCTAGGAGATAAATACATTTAATATTGTATTTGTGCTTATTATTTTCGATTTAATGGCTCGAATATTATATACTAGTATAATGTAAATGTAAACTACCCTGCTTTTCGCCGGAAAATTCCCCGGATTTGTTCATTGTAAATAAGAAATTCTTAATAATGAATTATAAACGAATTTACCGGTAGAGCAGTTTTGGATTCCGTTTATTTACAATGGTATTTGAGAATAGAGAATAAAAATCACGTTCACTTTATATAAAAATAACCTGAGGGTAAGTGCCACGGCCTACCTGTAAGGATAAACTAGAACTACGAAAGTAAAAATTTGTTAACTTGCTAGTGACATAATAATGGGTTACAGACCTTATGTGCTCCTTTAATATTTGGAACTAAGAATATGATGTGGTCGATAGTGATTAAGAAGAACTCAGATGTTTAAATTGCATGGTTGAAAGAGCCTTTGAGATGCTTTACTGTGTCTTGAAAGAGAATGTTTACTTAAGTTGATATATATATCATAGCAATAGCAAGCTGCGATTAATGGAATGGAATTCGATAAAAACATGTATAGATTTTTGTTATAAAAATGATACCAAAATTTTATCGCTGGTAAAAAATATCGTTTTGATCCTACATGATTCAAAACTTTTATAAAATTGTTTATACCTACGTAGGTATAAAAGACTGAGAAAGTATTGTATGTATAAAATAATTGATAATAATTTAAGGTTGATCGTTACGATTTATAGAATAGTTACTTTAAATATACTAACTTCACTGTCTAAAGATTTTAAACGTTATTTTGTATGCAAGACGATATAATATAGGATGGCTGTATTTGCATGAGATAGAGCCACATAACGCACGGGACATGTCGCTCCGAGCAGTTACACCACGCAAATAAAACTATAAGAAAAGCCAAATGGCATACTGAGTCCTTACAAGCAATGTGGCGACGTATTATGCATCGATTGTTGTCAGGAATCAATTGATTTTGAACCGTCGCTGTAGTATATACAGTTCATTATAGGTTACCAAATTAAAAAGGTTTTTTTACACGAAGCATAGTATAAAACATCTTTATTACCAACCATAGTTATTACGATACGATGAAGCTATTTTAGGAGTCGATGCGACCGCATCAAAGAACCTAATAGCCCCAGGCTTTTATGGTAAACCACGAGTCGGTCGAGGCATAAGAAATTTAAAGCACGCTCTTGTTTCTGACCGATTGTGGAGGAGTATAAAGAGGTTGTTTAATTTGTTAGGAATGTAAATTACATCTATAGAATAATTTACAACTGGATTCGTACCTAATCTTGGGTTCAGCGTTATTAAACCAATTACTTTATAATACAATAAGGTATGAGGTCAAAACTTCTAAGCCATCTGTCATAACAACTAACAAGGTAAGTCAATCAAAAAGTCAAATCAACAGCTACCACAACATAGTGAATTCGTATTAATGTATTTATCCAATCCAAAATTCAAGGAAAGAAACTTAGATTTATTCAGATGGTTTCCATCTCTCAGATAAATACTAATTTCTATAGTATTTACACACAAGTAACGACGGTACAAGGGCTGCAATGAACTGACCTCATCAGAAGCCTTACTACGTAAGCCGGGATTGTTAGTGTTGTCATTACAAATAAATCTGTATTTCCTGGTGATTTACTTTCTTCTTATTAGCAAATTATGTTGTACTGGATGATTAGAATGGCTATAATTGCTTACAGTGGGCAGTAAGGAGCAAGAAGTAAAAACTAAAACGCGAAAAAGTTTAGTCTTGATTAAATCTCTGTAAATTTGGGAGTAATATCAGCAACAAAAAGAATAACCTTTATTGGTTTCTTAATACCTTATCTTTTGTATCTAATAATATTAATTATCTGCAAATACTGATCATGAGGCCAGGTAATATGAAATTCGTCTCGCCTAAAACAATTAGTTGAGATGATGCAACAAAATTCTACAGCAGTTTGGAGGTACATCAATCACTGAGCAGAATAAGCGCTCCAGAAATGAATTGCATAGTCATACTCGCAGTACGTGATCGCCTGAAGGAATTGTTTGCAAAAATATTATTAACTGATTTAAAGAATTTTCTCTTGATAATTGCAGAAGAACCCAATGAAAGGATAGAATTTAAAACACTTGGAATTTATAGTGAACTTGAGTCGTCAGTGTCACGAAAACTAATGGGAATATTGCAAGTATAGAATAAGTAAGTTTGCAATATGTTGTCATTGTTTAATTACATAAAAAAGACTATATACATAAGTAAATCTTAAATATCACTGTATATAGCCTAGATATAGTTACATATATCATTTGTCAAGGTGTACTAAAAGCTTATTATTGTCCAACTAAAGTTTCACTACACCTACGTGGTAATATTTTATCGTATAAACATTTATACCAAAGTATCAACGAGGCGTTCCAATATTATCGTCATAGTCATATAACAACCTTGAATTATTTAACGATGGTGATAATTCATGGTCATTAATGACCACGTGTACGTCTAAAGCCGAACGATTACCCACACGTATAAACTGTTTCGATTTAACAGGTACACCGAGGTTTGTGATCGGGAATGGAACGATGCATGTTTAATCATCCGGAAATTTATTACATAATTTATTATATACTGTGCCCCGCGGTTTCACCCGCCCTGCAAATGATATTACCGTAACCCATCATCTCACTGCCCTTTTCCCGCGTGTATGGGGTCGACACAGTATGGCCGTAGCACAGTTAAATTGGTATAACTTTTTTATTTATAAACCGATTGAGATAAAACAATCTCTAAATGTTATGTGAAGCTTACCACAATAGATTAGTGAAAACCGCAAATCGGTGAAGCCGTTTCTGAGATTAGCGATAACAAACGCACAGACAAACAGATAAACATTCTAATAATGATTGTTTTGGGTTTAGTGCGTTTATGAAGGTTCCAATAATAGTTTTTCTCAAATCACTCCTTGGTCTCCTATGTTTGCAGCCAACGGTTATCATTTACCTTCAAACGTACCAGCCCATGGCTTACTGTTCTTCTAATGATAAGTCATGGTTAGCACTCTTTATTTTTATTCAAGATCTTGGAAAAAGTCCTGCAAAACGTAGGCTTGTGACGTCGGTGAATCCGGTCTAATTCGTTTTTTTCAAAATGTTACATACTGTGTTCTATTTTTTTGTAAAAGTGTAGACAAACGTACGTGCCAATTCTGAATTGGTTTCCATACAATTCTATACGTGTTATAAAACAAAGCCTTCCCTTTCCCGTCACAGTTCATTAGTCCAGGACATGTTCGAACCTGTTTCATGAAGTAGGTTACGTATTGACGAGGGGAAGCGACGCGCCAATAAAATGGTAATGTTAAGACAATATTGCTGTTACCCTAATACACTACGTGTAGGTAGAATAACGAACATTGTTGTTTTGAATAATGTATCGGCGAAACGAGCAATGTATACCATACAATGTAGATGGAACACGCCGTGTATGTGAATATTCATGCTCTTATTTTCCCCACCGTGATAACTATGTCAGTTTGTTCTAAAGAGGATAGAACAGTATAATTATTGCTTTTTTTATGGACACAAGTGTCTACAATATATTTTAACTAACGATAAAATAAGACTTTAATATTAGTCGCAAACCAATTTAATGAAAATATAATATAACGCACATCAAACTAGTAAAAATATTAAAGGTTTGGTTTGTATAATTGTTCGGTCTGTATTTAGATATTTATGTTTAAACAATGAGCTAGAATAAATAATAATTAGCCTCTTTAGTACGTTTCTCTACTGCAGGGACAAAGTGGGAAGGGGTCACATGTCTTCGAATTTGGTGGTTCAAAGTTTTTAGAGCAGGCAAAACCTGCCTGGCTTCGAACCCGGGACCTACACACAGTACGTAAGTCGGGCCTATACCACTGGGCCACCACGGCTGCCATGAGCTAATCAATTATCTAGCCGGTCAATTTGTTCCAGTATTTTCATATCTTATACCATTAAAACAAGATCTATTTTGGTTCAAGCGTCATTTATTGGACAGAAAGTGAAACTTTGTAATGTCTGAATTTATTCTCATTGAGAGAGACATTCCGGACCTTGTAAGGGACCGCAAAGAGCCGATCATTTTGCGATTAAGATCAGCACGGCTCAGTCTAAAGAACTAAGAATTGAATGATTCAAATAGTTTTGTCTTACAATGATTATCAAGTCTACGATAGATTTCATGGATTCACTTCATTTATCAGATGATAAGAGAACTCTTCCATAACGGATGATACATAGGGTAATGCTAAACTAGAGTATGTTGTGTTGTATACCGGTGTAAGTACTAGACTGTCAGAGATCCTTCATCAGGGACATTGGGATTAGTTCCACCGGACTACCCAAACGTGAGATTTAAATAATAAATTTAAAAAAGTGACAGCCTTAAGCTATGACATTTTTCTAGATTTAAAAAAAAAAACTTCTGCGATAAACAGCCCTTTATACCTACTTTAAGAAATTAGGGGATGTTTTTATTCTGCTCGTTTATTTATTGTATTTGCCTAACATCGTAAATAGAAATATTATAATTTTTGAAATATAGTAAATTAATCGCGTTATTCTTAGCCACGGTCGCGTTCGTTAAAAAAATAAATATAAAAAAAAACAATAATAATAATAGTACACTATTACCACGTACGTGTAAAAGAAGCGGCATAGTTTATTAGAGATTGCATTTTTAGTTATGGTGGGCGTTTATTTTACATTGGAATGTGTTGTGCGACAACAATCAAGTTGTGGACCGTGGTCAGGCAAATAAGAGCACGCACGCCGGCGCGCGCACGCGATCTCCAGCTCGTCCACGCACTACTTAATGCTTCGAATTCACAACAAATCTATAACACTTTTTATGGTTAAAGATCTGATAATTACTTCTAGTACTCGGCTGTGTGACGTCAGAATCTGCAAAGGTCATTGACATTGACTATTGATGAAGTAGAAGTAAGGAATTGTCCAAGTACTAAATTTGAATATGACACTTTCATATCACAAATGTTTGTTTGATAGATGACAAACATTTGTGATATGAAAGTGTCCTATTCATCCTTACTGGTCTCAATCATATAAACAAAATAGAAGAAACACGTAATTCATTGTAAAATCGAAGAGCTGCGTTCACACTATCATTGACAAAGGCCGGGACGTATAGAAAGGCTTCTCAGAACGGCGGGAATATGCAGCGAACATCCTGTGATCATTGTCCGATCGTTGCCATTCCCACGGGCTCTCTGGCTTAACTTATTGTTGGACCAATCGCTCAGGACAATACCATTCAGGAATTTGTTATACTACAATATTATTCATGTCAATAAAGATTTTTTAAAAATGTTTTCAATGTTATGTGTTTATTATTATGGGGGTATTTATCTTATAAATCAATAAACCCGAGCAGTGTAGGCAGAGCCAGACGTTACAGCTGTGTGATAGGGATATTTCCTATATAAGTGTAAGTAGGTACTGATTTTGTCCAAAATTTCGGACAAATTTACTTGGTACTATGTCGCATGTGCTATTTTTTATTTGTATTGTTTGTCTCAGTAGATTATTTCATTAAGGAAACATTTTAGTACGATGTACAAGAACACTCTGTGACGTCATCGGATTTGGATTCCATATTATTGTGCACTGGTTTTTCAATTAAATTGCGAGGTGAGTGAACGCAGCCCGTCCTGACAGATGTGACAGGAGTGGATTCCACGCATTATTGCTAATATAATTTCGTACCATTGACCAGTTTAACTGGTGTAGATAAGAGCTTAGAGATATTTATGTGTTTAATTAACGCGTCTCCAGCCACGGTTGAGTCAGGAAAATTATTGTGTGATAAAGATAAAATACGTTTTGTGTAATTGTTCATAAACGTTCCATAAAATGTATGGTGTAATAAAATGAACGTAATGAAAAAGTGTGGTGATTTGCCATCATTGAAGTCTCAACTTTAAACGAATGTAACCGAGACTAAAAGCGGACTTGTCACTCTTACTTAACGCCCTCCGACTTACAACAGATGTTAAAGAATTAATACCTCTCTTATTACAGTGACATAAAGTCGATAATGATTAAAGAAACCTAATGGACGATGAGACTCGGCACAGTGACAAAGATTGGAAGAAAGTGCGATATAAATTTCCAAGAGATTACGATGACGTAATCGTCAATTTTTATTATATTAAAATATTATGAAAACAAATTTGATAGTGATTTATATCCTTCTTAAGTGTTTACAGTAGCAGAGCCCGCAACAATAACATCTGTTGCACGTATGGGCCGGCTCGACTGGTGAAATACCACGACCTCACGGAACGGGCATGAAGTAGATAGTTCTGCATCTCGTCGGATGAATGCGAATTCCCCTTCCCACCCTTTTCTCATAAGGATTGGATGAGAACGGGAAGAGGATTGCACGGGAGGGGTTAACGGGGAAAAGGAAATATCCTTATTCCTGTCTATGTCCTCCTCTGTCCATTAAAGGCAGGCAACGCGTTCATGTGCCATCTTATTCCATAAAAAAGTATATTTATAAAAGATAATCTGTTGCGTCGTTCACTTGTTCCAGTCAAGATAAAAAGTGCCGCTCCCTTTTTTATCCCGGAAAATGTGACACGTGTTAAAAGTGGTATAAGGAATCAACCCTGGATTTTGAACCGAACGAATTCGAAATAATATTTAAATAAATATTTAAAACAGTAGCGTAAAGTTCCTTCACTATAATAAATTCTTCATACCACTTGTAGTAGCTAGAGTAATGTGTTTACAAATTGTAAAATACGTGTACTTAGATATGAAGGTACAAGTTTACCACTTAACACATATCATGTTAAGTGATGGTAAGCTTGAAGCCTATCGTATGTTGTACCATTATGTTCAACGCACGTCTGATCTACTGCACACCAGTCGCCGCCCACCCGGCCGTTAACAACTGTGAATTATCACCAACATCAAACATTAAAGCTATTATGCATTTTACAAGGATTATGGTTAGTGTCTATCCAACAGAAATGCTCGTAAAACTTCAGGACGTGGTGTAAAATTACTCAGCTCGGGTTACGTGTAAATATTATTTTTAGCTTTTCTCGAATTCTTAAATAGGACTATCTATATTAATTATAAAATGAGAAAACTCTGAAACTACTAAACCGATCTTAGTAATTTATTTCACCATCAGAAAGTTAAAGTCGAAATTCAAAAGTCCCCAGCCCTTCTTGAGTACCTAACAACAAAGCCCAAATTTTAATTTCGTTTACATTACAAAAATTTTTTAAACAGCAAAAAAACCGACTTCAAAAAACTGTATTCAAAAACAAGAAATGCACTTAAAAGTATAAAATAATTTTACGCAATTAAACATAAGAATAAATTCTTAATCATATTTATTTTTGGAGTCGGTGTCAGCGTCAGCTAAGGAAATACCAATATACGAGGATGCCTTAAGAAAACATTTCACAATTTAACTTTATACTATACTAGTGACCCACCTTGGCTTCGTCTGGGTACCACTAAATATATTGATCCGATCGCTACCAAACACAGCTGATACCGACTCCAAAAATAATAGGTTAAGTGAAGCTTACCACATTCTCAAATATCTTCCATGTACATTCAGCGATCAGTTACATTATTATTATATGCAGAGATGTTAGGTAATAAGATTATATTTGAGATGTGGTGAGATAGCACACCCTTCATACAAATGTACTCCA
>JWHW01010421.1:61700-74099 GCA_000931545.1 Papilio glaucus
GGCATTAAAAGTATTATATAAGCAATGAAAAGTATTAGCGTACATATCACCGGGACTATAAATATTAAAACTGTAGATGAACCAATGTTTCATCTTACTTAAACATTAATCAAATTTGGCTCCGAATGCGGTCAGCGTAAGATCAAAATGTGCCCCTACAGTCTGCCGTCTACAGTGAGAACGTTGCTAATTCGTTACACGTCCACCTCGGTGCTTATTGCTGTCTATCATTTACAAAAGCCTAGGGTTGCCACAATACATGAGTTAGAAATAAATAAAATTTATTACGTAAGATAAAAATCTTCTCAGTTAAAAATTCCTGTAGATATTGTTAATGAACTTAATATAACGCAATGAAATTAATAGACTTTTGTTTTTTATGTTATTTTTATAAGAATTAATAGAGGAAATCTAGTAAACTGCTGTCTTTAATGTTAAGTCAACCGTTATCAATTAACATTCGTAATTGTGAATGGTCGGTACATACCATAATTCTATACTTTCTGTATGATTATTAAATAAAAACGAGTAAAACCGTTAAATTTTGTGTTCATGAAAATATATATTTAGCACTTAAAGTGTCTAATTTTCACGATTAGTAAGCATAGTTTTTAACCGTGTAAGTTAGCTAACCTATAAGTTAAAAACCTAGTTAATCAGAACATTAATGTATTAATGACAACCCTATCTAATCGAGAACATGTAACATCAGATAATGTCCGATAGTTTTGGTGTTGGCCAACGCCACGCGAACGCACTCCACACTCCGCCCGCGACACGCAACGACCGATATTATAAAGCGATTACGGCACTTGAAATTGTTAGAATAACATATATTAAATGTGTGCCAACCGTACACAAACTTGTCTTGTTAAACTTAACAAAGTTAATAAAGGGCGGATCAAATCACTGCTAATAAATTTTGCTTTAAATGACGTCTTAAAAAATATTTCATCCACTTATTAGTCTCCTGTTATTTTTTCTGTTACTTACCGGGTAATGAATAATGAAATAAAGAAGTCGTCCACGTTTCTTTTGGTCTAAGGGTTTTTATTTGATGGAAGCGAACCCTAATCACTTGTACAAAAATTAATTCTATCTTTATAATACTGCTACATGTAGTTATTAATATAACAATACGATGTCGTTATAAATAATCGCAGATAGCATGAAATAGACTGTTATTAATAACGTTACGTTTTAACATGATCGCCAACATTACCCCTTCATTGTGAGGGCCTCATTGTGAGCGGTTGAAATTGTTCATCGGTTCTTAAATGTTCCGACAACTAACTGTTAACAGTAGTGTTGTGACATACTCAATTAAAATGATTGATGTAAAGATGTTAAGTATATAACTTAATAGAGTTACTCGGTTGGCATCCAATTCAAACAATTAACGTAAACTACTGTTGTTAATTTAGTTAACATGGATTTAATTCTCTTGTTATTTAGCAAAATTAATTACTACCCGACTTAATGTTAGGTCTAGATTAATAATTCAAATTAAGCTTGAAAAACTCTCATCCGTATAAACCTAATAAAGTTGAGTGAAATGGGTAAATTTCTAAATGTTGATGTGTCGTCAGCCTTTTTGTCGATGTGATTCAGTAGGTTAAAAATTAAAAATGACAATTTTTTTGAAAACCTCACTTCTGGCTCATCCCTTCAATCAAATAATTCATTACAACTCTTACTATAGCGTTAAATAATTCGTCACAACAAAAAAGTAGGTTCTTGACACTTAACACTCGATGCTTTGTCTCCTTAATGAATTAAATTAGCTCATTTCGCATCACTAATTAATGCCCAATATACAGAAGGTATGCACCATTCGGTTATTTAACCGGTTATTTAGTACCGTTATTGTGACGAAAGCACAGTTTAAAATAATGCAACGATAGCATCTAAAAAACCGGTCCACATTGAGAACGCCGTCGGTCTGTCTGCTCGAGATATCGAGATACAAAGGGTTAATGATCACAGGGAAGTGTGACACGTGTTTTGTGCTAGCTGCCTACCTCGTTTGAAACTGGAGCATTGTTTAATTCCCCCTCGTAACGGAGGATTGCTTCTCTACGTTGTATTTTTGTCTTTTAACATTTTGTATCTTTATTTCTAGGCTTTTGTTCCGTTTATCTCGAAGGTAATTTTTTTGCGCCCTGATTTTTATTAAAACGGCAAATAGTTTCTACTCTGGAATCGTAACAGTACTTTTTAAGGACTAAGAATTTCTTTCTGTGTAACGAGTAGCAAACAAAAAAATATGATCTAAAGCGGTAGGCAGAGATTACAGATTACCATTTGGCGCGATCTTGGCACACCTCTCTCGCTTCTTCTACATCCATTGATCTACGCATTATCCAACCCTACGTGTTTCGTTAGTTGTTTCGAAGGCCTTATTTTACCAATCATTAAATTACGAAACTGTCATTTGTTACAAGCTGTTTAATCGTGAGGTCGGAAAGTAAAATTGCAAGTTACATTATTGATGTTAATTTTTTTTACCGCAAAATTATTAACTATTATACATTAAGAAAATCACTAAAGCAATACAATAGCGACACTTTGTAAAGGCTGGAACACAGGGAGTCTAAAAATAGTTTATCCCCGCGTCACGAAAAGGGGATAAGCTTTGTTACACACATTAACACTGGAAGGCTCTTAAAATGCCACATACAATATGCGATCCGCCATTCATTCGGCGCGGCGACAGGGGCGGCGCTCGAGCCTGTGCCGACGCTGGGGGCTGGCGCGTCAAAGCGAGCCGTGCAGCTATGAAATAACTCTAATAGAGGTAGCGTAGAATGTATTTTGCAGGAAATTAATATCACCCATTTTATATGATTTATTTTTACAGTTCAAAACAACGTTACTATTACATGCAACGTAAGTATTTGTTAAATTATAGTTCATCTTAAGGGCACCAGTCGGCGCTATCGCTCGCGTGCTACCACCATGCTAAGCCAATATTTTTCCCAAGCTGACAACATAACAGGACGTACAGCCATGTTAGTAACGTATCTTTCAGCTACCTATTACATAGCTATCCTATCGAAGCACCTTAATCGATGATATATGTATCCTTTCAAAACCTTTCACAATTTTATTAAAAAGCTTCCCTTTATAATATTTTCAGTCAAATGTCGTATAGGATTAATTAATTCGTTCGGTTTTCATAGCTCAGTGTAACATTGTCAATGTATTTGCACGTGGTACTATCTCTGGCTGAGTGTTAGGGACACGTACAGTTTTTTGCGTAGGACTGTTTAGCGTAGACGGAAAACAGTAATTATAAGGAATTTCTGGCATGTTCTAAAGCTGTTGAATTTTGTTTATCTACTTTAATTACATTTAAATTGCAATCAACAATAATTCTGAGTCATAAGTGATTCTTATTTTAGTTAATAAATTATAACTTACTAGCAGACCGTCCCGGCTTTGCTCGGGTAGCACTAAGAACTCTGTAGATTTCAAGAATAATATACCTTTCTAACAGTGAAAGATTTTTTTAGATCGGTTCAGTAGATCCAGAGCTTACCCCCGATAACCTCACAAACTCAACAAACTTTACCTCTTGATTATATTTAATAGTACAGATTTAAAAAAAAACAACTTAACTTTATTATTATTGTTAATGCTTGCAAAGATGAAACTATAATATATTTATATTACAGTTTTATCAATTTATATAAACCATAGTTCAAAATTAAAACAATTTTTTAAATCAGTTTCATTCACGACCCACCATCTGGTTCAAGCGATAAAATGAAAACACGATGCGAAATACTACATACAGTGTAGCACGGGCAAACTACTTCCCTAATTAGCAGTAACTATTAACACAACGCTTGATAAATACAGACAACAGGCTCTTTCGACTGCGTCAAACACAAACAACTGTGTGAGGGGTAGGGGGATATATTTGCCACTCATTCTCTCATAAGCCTAAACTGAAAGGTTCAAAGCATTTCACGTTTCGCTTGTAACGCCTCAGTAAATAGTCGTTTGTACTAAAAATAAATATTCGAAGCAATCGCCTAAACAATGCCCTTATCCTCTCAAGGCATAGATACCCTCGCTAAAGAAGCTGTTCCTCCCTCCTCCTACCCGTCGGGGCGGTAGAGCACCCCGCGGGTGGGATGGGGGCTTGCTCTTTGTCTACGCGGCGTCATTACTTTGTCAAAGGTCCTCAGCGAGGCGCGATTCTAAGCAACACACATGTCCTGGTTTTTCACGAGGATTCACTCCACAGCTCCGCCTCTAGTGTTTTGGTACGATGACAATTATTTTCAACAGTATTTGTATAGTAGCGTCTTTTGTATTTTTAACTTTAATACAAAGGTACATATTTCACTTAATTTATGCAGAAACAAACACTGATATTAGTTACTGCAAAACCTAATTCAAAAGTTATTTATAATAATATATATTACTATTATAATGTATCATTTTTTCTTCAACAACATGAATTGAGTTTAACGATGTCATAAAGTTCTCACAATCAAAATACAATATCTATTATAGTGGAGATATTTTGCAGCGTTGGGACAACCTCAATGTGTGATGATGATATCGCACGTAACCGCGGTGACCGCTGCGCAGAGTGGCGCGTCAATCAATGAACTGCGACGCTCGAGTACGTCGTTCTCCAGCAAAAACACCACTGTAATGAGTTTGCTGCAGTTCATAAGCTTACAGCGATCTGACGGACTAATATATTTTTACTGATTACCATGTATGCGTAGATGTATGAATGTAGAAGAAGCGAGAGAGGTGTGCCAAAATCGCGCCAAATGGAAATCCATGATCTGCCTACCCCTCTGGGTTAGGGGCGTGAGCGCTTATTTATTTATAACCACTGTTCGCCTTGAGGAGTAAAGTCCGGTGAAATTGTAAATGTCCGTTTCGCCAGACATAAGGTTGCTGAGCGTAGATGGCGCCTAACCTACACGTCTTAAGAGTAACCAAGCTCGATGAGTTATTCATAGAGCAACGTGCTCATCCGATATATAGTTAGCATCTCCATGGAACTATCAGTAGTGTTAGACTGATGTTTTGAACTAACCATTTGAATTAACTTTGATTCAAGCTCTTATAACTTGTACCACAGAAAGAAAATATGTAAGAAAGGCAAGCCCGCCGAGTGTCGGTCAAGAGGCCAAGGGACAGTTACAAGAGCCGCGCGTAATGCCGCGCTGCTCTTTTACATTACCAAGAGTAAACTCATCCGTTGTGAAGCTCTACTTCTGGCGTTGAACTTTTCTTAGAGCTTTACAAGATATTACGTCAATTAATGTTCACTTATAAAGAGTGGACATTACTCTTCACAATTTATTTAAATCATGATCTGTACGCAACCATTTTCACTTATTTTTTTTTTTGTGTTCTTTTGATTTAATTTATGGTATGTATTAAAATTATGACAAGAACAGCGAGAGGGCCAGGCACCTGCGACATAATTGCATGAGCCGGTGAATTACTACGACGACAGACGTGAAGAGGATTTTTCCCGTTCCTATCCCCCTCTTTTCGCCTCTGCCTTGTGGTGTATGTTGACATCTCGTTTTATCGGCATTAAGTTACATCAAGTCAGTAATAAGTAATTATACCTTGAATAAATGGCTCAATAATGTGTAAGCGCGTTACAAAACCTAGCGTATAACATGAACTAAATGCTACTCAGGCCATCCGCTCGCTAAATCCGCTGTTTCTGTATAATCAGCGCTAATCACTTAATGAAAGCCGGACCGTGCAGGCCGCGTATCACACCGCTCCGTTACCCCGCCTCGCTCCGCTGGAGATCGACAGACCAACTGATGCATACTGTGTAACGGTCAATCGCAGTACACTTGTTTCTATAAACAAACACGTGATCGCGGAAGAAAAAAGTTAAACAGTTTTGCTAACAGTTTAATTAATGGAAGATATAGCTTTTATTTCTAAGTTGGTTCTATTTCTGCCGCCGAGCGTGTAAACGTAGCTAACATTAGTTTAAAATCTTAAAATAATACTTGAAACTTTGTTTCATCTCTTTGTGTACCGTTATATAACATTTTATTTAATATAAACATCTTTGTAACGTTTTACAGTATTTAAAAAAATTCTAGGGATTCTAGACGCATCACATTACTGGCAGATGATGCGAGTGGTTTGTACAAAAAGCAGCGAACCGTAGTCTGGCCCTGATTGACTTACATGGAGGCACATCCGTTCCTATTACGTCTCTTCAAGATGCCCAGCAAATAGCTCTTATGTGTGCATTGCTGTGATTAATTTCATTATGTATAAGATTGTGTAATCTATCGATCAGGGTTCGATTCCAGGCTAGTTTTTACCAATGAGTTTACATTTTTTTTCTTTTTACTGTACACAAAAATTGCTTATGATTCGATGGGGTATCCCCTTGTTAAGTTTGATGATCTCTAACAATAGACGCTGCATCTGTATACAACTTTAAGAGGAACAGCACGTATACTTAGGATACTTATATTACTTTTATTCGACACGAAAAATTCAGTTTTATCCCCTGCAAAAACTAAATCGTTTCACCCAACTGCAATAATAATAAAAGCAACAAGTTAATTAACCAGGATGATTCTTAAAACGTCTCAGTAAAATATATTCGTATAATGAAGTGTCTTTACAAGACTCCGTGAATACAAAACAATGGCGACCACCAACGATTGGACCACCTACGCACATCTCCAAAAGTGTTGTTGTTAGCAGCACTCTAACAAGTGCGGCACACACTCGAGCACGGAGATCCAAGTTTTCTATTCGTATTTAATTCAATAGACATCTCAGATTAAGGAAAATGTAATCATCTTTATGGTGTTTCTACTTTTTTTACAATACTGATGAAAGATAGGATCTTGACTTGATAGAAAATGATATTTCTTATAGTACTTCTTCGTTAGTTTTGTTATAGAAGGTAAAGAAAGAAGGATAGAGGAAGGCCGATATCAAGCGACCGCTACCGACAGGCATCTGCAACAGTCTAATGAGTTGCAGAAGCGTTGCTTGTCTTTAATGGAAAAAGAAGGGAATACACAGGAAAAAGGATATTTCATTTTCCTCCCCATCAAATTCTGTTCCTCTTCCCATCCTTTCATTATAAGAAAGGCATGGGCAAGGGAAGATGAGTATAATTATCCCTTCAGCACCATACTCACCGATAAAAATGCCGAATACTCTACTTCATGCCTGTTTTCCGCGAGGTCCTGGTATTTCACCGGTCCAGCCGATCCATTCGTGCAACAGATGTTGTTGTTGCGGGCTCTACTACTGTTAAAATCTTATAATAATACGGCGTTATCTAGGGTATTCAGTGGTAAAATAAGCAACCCTGCCTATGTTTCTCTAGCACTCTATTTCGTGTTATAACCATAGACTAGAAAGCTGTAATGTGTGAATATTTTCAACTTTAGCCTTTAGCAAAGAAAAATGCTGTCTACTCCTGCATACCAAATGCATTCACGCTATAAGCCGTAATAAGCTCAAACACTGAGAAGTTAAATCCACGAGCCATCGCCTTATTATCCAATCATACTTTAAAGTATGCAGTTTCCTAAAGTGATTGGATACGTCATTTGATATTCCAAGGTCTCCATATTAGGAGGCGAACCGGGCAATCACTTCGCGCTCTATTTTTCCCTGAGACAAGATAATGATAGCCTACGATGTATGTAACATATTTGTAATAATAATGATTCGCATATTTTTTTTGCTTTTTAATAATGATAACAGGTTTATGATGTTTTTATCTCACGCGTTTGATAGAGATCTAAAAATCTATGCGCCTAGCCGCAATCACACTCGATCTTAAGTGGCGATGTAATCGAAAGATACGCCCTAGGTTAGCATCTTTTGATTGTATTGAAACTTTGTCCACTTTTTAACCGACTTCAAAAAGACCTTCGCCTGGGTACCACTAAATATGTTGATCCGATCGCTACCAAACACAGCTGACACCGACACCAAAAATAAATATGAATAAGAATTGATTCTTATGTTTAATTGCGTAAAATTATTTTATACTTTTAAGTGCATTTGTTGTTTTTGAATATAGTTTTTTTTTGAAGTAGGTTTTGTTTTGTGTTTAAAAGTTTTTTGATGTACGCAAAAGAATAATTATATACTTTTTTCGAAGGCGATTTACGATTATTTTCATTATTTTTCTTCAATTACATGATTTTTCGACACTTTGATTATTTATGTGTATAAAGAATCAATCAGGTATAAAGAAGGTATTTGTTTAATAAATATTTCGACGATATTATAATTAATCATAAATTTTATAAGACCGTTGTTTCGAGTTAACAATTTGTACGTCCGAGACATTGTACACAACAAAATGGCACATAAAAACAAACACGCATTTACTGATTTAAAACAATAGATGATTCTAAAGAAACATGCGTGGCTCACAGTTTACTTTATTCCATACTCAGTATTCAATGTATTAAATATCTTTAATGAGAGACATGCCCGAGCTCTGCGGACAGTAATGGCCAATACTACTTTATGTCCGTGCCTCGAATGAGTATAATGAATTCCCGTATTTACATACAAGCGAAAGGTTATACCTACCCGTCTTACCGCCGCCGTAAAACATTTAAAATTATGTATTAGTGTATGGATTATATGCAAAAAAGATTTTTTTGACAGCAGACACATTCAATAACCGGTCTCCCAGGTATAGATTTTGAAGGCAATCGGTCCATTAGCGAAAAAATCAAGATGTCGGCTATCGAATTCTGACAAGAAAATACAAATATCGATTTGGAAGGCAATCGGTCCACAAACTGAAAAAAAAGTTCAAGGTGGCGGTATTAGTAAGGTAATTCAAATTCTGACCCACCGTGACTGTCCGAGAAAATGTGCTGATTTTTTGACAGAAAATGGGGCGATTTTCTTCAAGATGGCGTCTGAAAATTTCTCGCATGTTTTTGTTGTTTTCGCATGTGTTTGTTGCAATTCATCGAATTTCATACGTCGATAAAAAAGTTTTACTTCAATAATTTTGTGCAATTTTGTTACAGGTACCAGTTTCCAGGGTGAGCATCATAGCTAAATATAATTATACAGAGTTCTAAGAAAAAAATTACCAGAAAAAGGAAGAAGAAAAACCCGATAATATTGGTAAAAATATAGAACAATTTTCGATACCTGGAAACGATTTCAATACATACTTTGAAACGATTTTCATATCCAAACTACTAGCAACTCTAAAAGTTTAGTTTAATAAACGCACATTCGAATAAAATATAATTGTATAACTTTATAAACAATAATTTTGAAAAGACATACATATTATTTGGCTCAAGAACGAAGTAAAAAGTTTAATATGATATTTTCATTTATGTCGTTTAATATCTTAATAAAACTATATAATTCGTATTTCACTTGAATTTAGGTAAATTAAAGAACACACAGAAAGCTTAACAAGAAGGAAAAATATAAGTCTGCAAGGAAAATGCACACATTATTATAAAAAAAACCGTACCAAGTTGAAAGTAAAAAGAGTACGAAATGGATGTCTGCAGTTTAATTCTTTTAATTTATAAATCAGCTACTTTATAGTCAGCAGGATTAAAGTAAATCAATTCGAATTGTTTAAACCAAGCCAAACATAGACATCAACGTCCTTATGAAAGATTTCATTGGTTATGAAAGTGACGGCTGTTATTTGTCTTAATTCGTACAATTGGCAGGCGGACGACATCATTGCGCGTTTAGCTATTTTCACTCTTCCCTATTCCTTTTAGCCTAGTGGCTGGACAGGATGGTTTAATATTACAAAATTAACTATTTTTACACAGTATATAACTTTACAATGTGATATTGAATCAAACACAACACTTGTATTTGTAGTAAGACCATTTCGAAATTTAAAATAATTTAAACGAGGTAGTTAGTATAAATTATAATTGCAGTAATAGAAAAAACCTTAGACATACCTGAGGGAAAACAATATCAGCTTGAGACAAAGATAAATATTGATGTGACTGACTACACGAGGTATCTGGATACCATACGACGGTTTTCCGCCGTCCTTACAAGGTTATTGGTTCATTTGGAAAAAGGACGCCCTACTTATGTTATACATGTTTGTTAATTAAACAACTATTTGACATTGTCAGTGTCACTGTCAGTGTGGCCTACCGCAGATCTGCGCACTACTTTATTTATTGTCTATGCCCCAGTGTGTTTAATATTGTGGAGCATAATTTTCATTTCAACAATTAAATTCGTAACATAAAATGGATTATAGATATCCCGCGGTTACTCCCAGCCGCCGGTACCGTCGTCACGTCTCCCGTCTGATTTATCTGTGGCACACGCTGTAATCTCTGCGTCTTATTACTCTGTACAGCTACTCATTTGTACAATGCTACGAGATTTAAGACTCATATAAAATGTGAAACATGTTTTTGTAAACATTGTACAAAACAACATGCATTGTTTGCGTAAACACACGTCTTTGAATTAATCTTACTATTCATGTAAATTAATTATATCCTCGTATTTAAATATCATCTAGAAATCTTCCACTCGTCCGATGTTCCGAGCCGCCATTAAATTTGGTTTTTACTATACAAACAATTGGAACTATTCACTAGTAGATATGTGACGGTAGAATGTCGATATATGGCGCGATTACGTTCTTAACTTTTACATAACAGTTGGTTAAGCATATAATCTAAGACAGCTCTTATTTAAAAAACATTATGAACGAAAATCTGATGTTAAGTGGTGATGGTCTAAAGATGGTACGCATTAGTTTAGTAACAGCCTATTCACTGTCCTCTTGAAAGTACCTTCGTCATAGTTGGAAACTAACGCTGGCAACTTGTTCCATCTTTGGCGGACGCACGATTACCGAATATTCGGTTCGATTTAGAAGACGATGTAATAAAAGTGGTTTTGAAGTGATTTATTTTGGACAATAAATACAATTTTAAATTAACTTTTCCATGAATCATTATGCAATATTTTATTAGACTAACAATTCGATACGGTTATATCGTTAAGATGTAAGAGAGGCTTCAATCAGAATTATTTATATAATTCATCCAATCTCATCTCGCCGGTCCGACGGGTTTGCAATCATTAGGCGACTTATGCAAACGCAATTATGTCCTAGTAAGGACCATTAATACTACCGTCATCCCATTTCGATATCCAGTCCTAATGAACATTAAATTCTTAACTTGTTCGAACGCTTAATCGCTACCTTAACAGCTTTAAACGATATCCTGTTCTAACTTAGAGCTTAGAAATGTCTGTATGTGTCTTTTTATTTTAAGTAGCGTAAACATAGTGCAGGACATTCACCTGTAGTAAGCGATGCACCTACTTCTAACTATGGTGTTTAAAATGCAGAGAACTGCATATACAAGTTCGTTCTTTCCTAGCTGATTAGATATGCCATTTTACTTTTAAATTTATAAACAGTGATACAAAATAATGTTATTAATGTAAAACTACTGTTGCAAATATCAAGAGAATGCTAGAATTTTCCAGAATTCATTCAAGTCTAATTTTGTACCGTATTTAATAAATTGGGTACGACGATGTGTAAACATGTTCGATGATCAAGAACAGGTTGTTTTCCTACAATTGATACACTTAACAACTTTATCTACTCGTACAAAGTCATTACCGATGACCTACAGAGCTAATGGTGAACGTAATTTCATATTTATTATATTGCACTTATACGATATTGGACACTAGCACGCTAGGTTAACGTTCAGTCGCACGCGATGTTGCTTGTGCTGATAATGTAATAAAATAGTTTTCTTTTATTCTATAAATTCACGCTTTTTT
This sequence comes from Papilio glaucus, assembly GCA_000931545.1. Lineage (NCBI taxonomy): Eukaryota > Metazoa > Arthropoda > Insecta > Lepidoptera > Papilionidae > Papilio > Papilio glaucus. The sequence goes on from JWHW01010421.1 coordinate 73,536, forward strand.
ATTCAATCGGTGTAATCGTTATAGCCAAACATAAGCAGATTCGCATGTAGTGTCAATAGTGACCATCAATTTTGACAAAATGTTTCACGATCTCTTGTTTTCCTTCACTAAGAAACGTAGCTTGCAGGTCGTTCACTTGATGGCTAGTAATACAATTACACATGACAATACGACAAAGGATTTTAAAACCACAATCGGGTTTCAGTATCCTTTTACTTGATACATTAACATTAGATAGTAAATACGTAAAACATTAGATCTGGTATGGGATGGACTCGTACATCTCTATTTTAAGCAGAACCAATACTCACGGACTGGTTTATACTATTTTAAGATCTCACAGGTTCTTGATTCTAATGGTTATTAAAATATGTAATTGAATTGAAGACAGAGAATTGATTTTAACCGTATTCCATAATCCAGGTTTTGGCTACAGTTTTTACGGCTGCCGTCTGTCTGACGCCAACCTTCCTCGGAAAAAATAATGAGAAGTACGTAAATAAAAGAAAAATTGTAGATGGCCTGCTAATGAGTTGCAGATGCGTTGCCTACCTTTAATGGACA
>JWHW01010421.1:74698-87049 GCA_000931545.1 Papilio glaucus
GTCTTCATAATAAGATGAAATTATTAAAAGCAATCAATGGCCTGCTAATGAGTTGCAGATGCGTTGCCTACCTTTAATGGACACAGGAGAGAATAAACAACAAAAATGATATTTTCTTTATCTATCCGTTCCCTCGCACGTCAAGTACTTTTCCCCTTTCCATCCTTTCCTTATTAGAAAAAGAATGGGAAGAGAAAGAGGATTGGGCCTCCGGCGCCTCACTGATCAGACTAAACGCAGAATACTTTACTTCACACCTGTCTTCTGTGAGCTCGTAAATGCAACAGATGTTGTTGTTGCGAGCTCTGCCACTGTTATAATTAATTAATGTTTACTGAATGACTATGAATAAATTAAAACAATACTTATATAATATATATCTCCATATCCAATAGCTATTTAAGCCTAACTTAGGTCCTGAGGCAAAAGCTTGTACCTACTGAGGGAAGATTCACGGACAGTAAATAAATACTTCATTAGAATCTAAAAAACCGTCTGTTTCGGAATTCGTACCATTAGCAAATAACACTTGTAATATCGAACATCACAAAAAGGAAATTGGTTTTGTTATTCTTGATTTGTGGGTATAGAATTTCGTAACCAAACGAAAAACAATTTATACAATAATCATAGATTATATACCTGTATAGATATATAATCTATGATAATTTATATTTTTAAAAATCTAATTTAATCTATAGGATTTACGTGCTAGTATTTAAAATGTTTCAGTTATCTCTCGCTAATACCACATGGAATGTACTAAATAAAAATACTATTATAAGAACTGCCTGTCGCTTTCGAACTGGACCAAAATCTATATGGATTAGATATGTCATACATTCTAGCGCGATAAAGTTCATATAGATTAAGATTATTTGTATGAAGTTTAATCCTTTGCACTACTTAAAGTAAAATTTAATTAATTCCAATTTATATAAATGACATGATGTCTAGGAAGATAATGTAAAGAGCACGTCCAGTAATTGAGTGTCTGTATGTGTACAGGTAAGAAACGGGAGAGGTGTGTCTTGATCTTACAATTTGTAATCAGTAATCTACCTATTATCCTGAGTTGCGTGTGTCTCGTGATTTTATCTCTCATGTTTCCACTGCTAGTATGACGCCCACGTAAGAGGCAGTTAAGGAGTAGAAACTTTAGTCATTGCGGCATAAACAACGCCATTCCTAGTGGAATTAGTCTCAACGAAGATAAACCACACTTAAAGTAATGAACGCTGTTCTACACAGTTGTTTGTATTTCTAATTTCATTTGGTAGCAACGTGTTTTTTATTATCAATCACAAGCATCATGCATCTAAGTAATATTAAATAAAACCAAATTTAAAATTTCGTAGAAATTAATTTGTTATATGCAACTTAATTGTTTGATATTAATTTGAGCAAAGTCGATTCGATTCCCTTTTCGATTATAAATTATCTATCAAGGCCGGTACCCGGAAGTTGCAATAAGCCGAGCACGATGTGAGCACAGGCTGTTCAATATTGACCCCGGTCGCAGCTCGCACGCCCGCCTGCGAACTAATTCACCAACGGAGAGACGTCGTCAAATTGTCGCTTCCGGACCGTTGATTGCCCGCTCCGTCCCCACTTCCGTTTTCAATGTTTACTTTTTCAGTGGCAGCGCGCTTCTCCTACCGGCCAGCTATGTTAATGTTGAAATTGTTTACGATGTTAGAATAACAATATTAATGTTAAGGTGGCTGTGGACCGTGAGATAAGTTAGTTTAGCTTAGGGCGCATAGCAGCTGCTAAGTTTTTTTTTTGCGTGGAAACCGCTGAATAAGCAATGAAAAATAATGGAAATATGTGATACCATTACCAACCAACCACCATAGTAAACCATAACACTAACACTTTGGGTTACGGGCGTATATACCTTTTTATATTTACTTATTAATTTTGATTTTGAATAAAATACCTGACAAAACAAATAAATTGATATTTATAAACTTCCATTAAAATTTTACATTACAAATAACTTCTTTAAGTATTCTGTCACGATTATTCAAATCGTAAATGTACATTGTTTGCGGCGTGCTAAACTCCATGATAGTTGATAATAAAATCATGAAATAGTAAAAATATTCCGTGAAAAAGTTTCTTAACATAATGACTATAAAGTAAAATTTTAATGTAACTTAAAGAAATAAATCGTACAATAATTCCTTTAACTTTAGAAATTTTAATTGCTTTGTACGTAGCATTATTAAATCATGATTCATGATGATGATGAGAGTGAGTGTATTTTGGATTGAAAACTGAGCATGATTAAAGTATCGTTGATACACAGACGAATACCAAGGACAGGAGGAAAATAAAATGTCTAGAAAAATTACAATTAAATACTCGTTATTTACTCTTTAATTAATTATGGGACACTTAACCTTTAATAAAATTCTTAGTAAATATTAAATTACACTCTCAACTTTTCATAGTATTGGTGTCAAAAGTGAAATGAAAGAATCCTTTTGATCCCTTATATAATGTAGTAATTAACTACGGTTGGAAGCGTGCTCGTTGGCTTCAAAGGTCTCCCCACCCACCACTCCGCGGCTACGCAGTCGTCGAAGTCCTGACTCAGTTTTGAGTGTTGCTCAAGGGCACTCCGTGTCTCAACAAGGTCCAATATACAATTTTTATGCTTAAAATAACTTTGTAGGCACTTTGACACCAATAACTAGTGACACAATTGTGGGAATTGTTCTAGAATATTCTCATTTATTATACAGCAACTCGCGAAAATTAAAAAAAAGTTGGTCATAATGATTGGATTAGTATAAATTTATTTTCCCTGCTCTAATCTTTGTGTTCAGATAGTAAAATTCTTGTCAATTTCCATCTAGAACATCGTTTAAATACAGTATACGAAAGCTTAGTGCAGTGGTATCCTAACGCCTTTGTATTTGGTATACGATAATGTTTTCAACAGACCAAAAATCATTACACCATCATTTTTCATATTTATGACACATTAAAATGTAGGATAAGACAGAAGTGTGTAGGAATTTACAGGAAGCACTGAAGAAAATACTAAGAAATTAAAACCTTTTATCGAGAACATGAAAAACGGAAATAAAAAGTTAAAATCGCTAGAGAATCGCTAAACAAAATTATTTACTTATCTAAGAAAGCTACACTGTTTAATATAGTTGACAAATACGTATCTGATAAACCTAAAACCAATATGAATTAATTAATTAATGGACCTAATTTAATTAATTTATAACAAAACATGAGTAACTAAACAATTCGTGCGAAACTCAAGGAATAACGGAAAAATTGTATCCTAGGCAAGGTCCTATAAATATTAGGAATTTGCTTAGTTGACGTCGTAAAGAGGCAGCGAGTACTTGTGGAGCGAGTGTAGATGCGCGTGTCCTCACAATGACCTCTCCGTTTTTCCCTCGCCCTCTACCGGGCGTTACTCTTTTGTCCTGTCCTAACCAAAAAAGTTCCAAACAAGATATTAATTTGTACTCATATATCGATTTCTGATACTTTTAAAAATGCAGTATTGATGAATTATTTCAAGTTTTATTGTCTGAGAAACTATAACGGCATGGTTTGTCAAGCCGCCCCAAAGCAAATTTCCAAATACTACTATACAAATGTACGATTTAATGTTGAAATATGAATTTGAGTAATTCGATATTGAAGAGTGGAACTTAGGTTATTCTCTCATTGTTATTAGTGTGTAGGTTAGTTTAAAATATTTTTTAGCTAATAAAACTTTAAAACATACCCATATCATATAAAATGAGTGTCAACGCCAGTGGTGACGTCGCAGTTGAAGGAAACAATTACATAAAAAAATCGTCTGCGATTCCAACTGCTGACTGTCACAACTAAGTTATAGAACAAACAATAACTGATGAATATTTTATTAAAATTCCATTATTTTTTACATCGAATAAACTTGTCAATAAGCTTAGTTAGAGAGTCACGATTGTGTAGTCAAAGTACCGTTATATTGGTTCAGTACAATAAAAAGCGATGCGGCGGCGAGTAACCGCAGAGTAAGCAATGATCGAAGCCTCTGTGAGGCTGTTACCTCACACAACCGACCTTCGGTACAGTTCGATAATCTTACATCTTCCAGTACCAATGTTGCGGTTGAGCGATCAATCCTAACGGTATAAGTAAATGAACGAAATCAGATGTGACCCAATCCGTTCTAACTTAGAGAGTGACTTCGAGAGGCTTCATTTCAAGCTACAAACTTCATTTTTAAAAAGATATATAAGTACCAATATATTTGTATCTTGTACTTATGTAACTAATACGATATACGATATATATCTTATGATATAATCTGAATCTCGGAAACGGCTCAAACGATTTTCTTGAAATTTAGTATACAGGAGGTTTCGGGGGCGATAAATCGTTCTAATTGGGATTCATTTTTAGAAAATGTCGTTTTATCTGCTTTTTCAGTCAAATACTCCGGTTCGAGTCTTGATATCTCGAGCCCCCTTTTTTCAAGTTCGTTCTTTTGTGAGAAAAACTGGATTTTTCGTACCTAAATACAATTTCCAAAAAACACGATTTACCAAAAAATATACTGGCCATGCAGGTACTTACATATATATGTTTGGTTAAGGTTGCATATAGGGTGTAAAAGATATGAGGCTTGAAAATTTATTTTTGGATAATATGACATCAATAATTGAACATTAAGAAGAAAAAAACAGCGGATGTTTGCATACGCCAGGAATTTTGTACTTAATATCACTTTGTAATCATATAAAACGTTTATGTAATTTAATAAGAAAACTTACTACTTTAGTTTCCTGAGCGTAATGCTCAAGTAACTATCACGGGTAAGCATTAAAGGATATACAAAACGATAACAAACATTCGAGCAAAGAGTTGTAAGCACGCAGGCTCGTGTCCAAGTCGGACAAGTCAAATAACTATCGACTAGACGGAACCCTATCGTGAGGCTTGTACACTCAGCCGAGTACAACGCAGACATGGCATCGGTACAGTTACATGTATATTCCTTTGATTGGTATTTCCAGATCTATATTTATTTACGAAAATGTTATTATAAAGGTCGGTATACAGTTATTATAAACTTGTCACAAGATATATTTGTTATTTTAGAGCATTTGGATTAGAGAGAGAAAATAATTTAGTATCTGTATCATTTATTCGTTGATTTGATCCCAAATGTGACAGACGATAAACCTATTGTCAAGAGCGTAACCTGTTAATAACCTCTAAAATGATATTTTCTCTCCAACTTTTTCAATTTCATTTTACTTTTATCAGTTTTTTTGTATTTAGATTTACAAAGAATCTTTATTTTTTTATTTGACTTTTACCTTGTTAATTGTTGTTTGTTTTACAGTGTCTCACGTCTTGTTATGTTTTAGTCATCAACAGGATTGTCATCATTTGGTCGTTTAAATAATAAGATAGGTATAACAATTCTCAATTCTTATATAATCCAGAACTGCACTACACCAGTACTAGCCTGCTGATTCACGCGGTCACGCGTCATGCGGAAACAACATAAATAATTAGATTTACTGCCTACCTTCAAATTCTTACCTTACTTAATCCACTCAAAGTGCGAGATTGCGATAAAAGCTTATTTAAGCATGGCATTGGTACGGATTGATGGATCGATTTTAGAAAGATGTATATGTATGGGTTTGCCGGAAGTCTGTGCATTTTTCTTTTTTTCTGTATTTTTTCTGATTGTTATCTAATGAATAGGTATATTGTGGAAAGTTTTTGATTATCACTCATGAAAGTAAATTAAAATTGACGACTGGGTTTTTTTATGGCGGAAGGTGGCAAACGATCAAGCGTGTTACCTGATATTAAGTGACCGCTACCCATAGGCATCTGCAACGAGCTAATAAGTTGCAGATGCGTTGCCTTCCTTTAATGGACAGAGGAGGAAACAGAGAGAAAAAGGGATATTTACTTATTATAAAATGATGAGGAAGAGGACTAAATTTGGGCCTCCGGCACTTCACTCATCAAACGAAACGAAGAATACTTCTAGTTCACGGCTGTTTTCTGTGAGGTTGATGATTGCAACCGTGGTAAGGAACACTAAGATAAACTATAAATATGTTCCATACGAAATATATCGAAAGAATATTAGTTACACATAATATATTATTAAACATATCACAATCACGCAATACTAATAAATATTTATTAAACCACTAAGTAGTACGAAAACATACACAACAACCTAAGCCATTTAATTATTTCATGTTTGCGAACGTTTCCTTCGCAAACATGAAATAATTATATTCTGTCCACAAATTGCAGGTCTGCGGCAGATGTAACATAATAATTAATTTCTGACAGATTTTTTTTTTCGAAAAAATTCAAATGCTATAAAGTGATGGCATGTTGTGATGTCGTGCCTAGTCTGACGGGAGTATGCGCTATTGCGGACCGTGGACGGAATTTTTTATTACGGCAGGATTCCGAGTAGCTCGTGCATTATGCTATGCGTATACATGCTATGCGTGCGCTTAGGGTTGTCAATTATTTTAAAATTCATGGATGTTTTCTTTTATAACGAAACCATATCAAGATCTATTACAACGTACTTCATTGTATAGAATGATAGATAGATCTTGTAAATTGATTTGTATGTCTATGAACTAATTTCGATACTGGGGATCGAAGTCACGAATTGTTGTTGTTAATTGTGTCAAAAGTCAGTAGGGCTGTATTCGTCTAAACTCTAAATTATGTAGCAAAAGCAAATAACGTACGGATATGACATTTTGTTTATCAATTTGCAGTATAAATAAACTTAATAATTATTGTGGTATTGTAAAACACTATGGCAATTCCGCACGCGAAAAAAGCGAGCAGCGGTACTGACAAAACAGACTGAATTGACATCCGCATTGGTGTCGACGGGTTCATTAGCGGCTAATTATGTTTTCGCTTTGCGTGATCAAATGCTTAATTATTTAGCTCACTACAACGCTAGTGGAAGCGGTGGCTTTTTGTCGGCTTATATCACGCAAATGAAATGACATTTAATAACTTTAAAACACTAAAAGTTATTGATATAAGACACTTCTTTATGATGATGCGTGTAAAGAAAAATAGGCAAGAGATGTCAGAAGGTAAAAACAACCATACAAAAACTAAACCAGTAACAGTGTACAGGAAAAGTAAAATTTTACTTTTTCTGACGTGCCACAAGGTAAATAATGGAAATAAGGAAGCGCAATACGTTGCGCTCCTCCCTTTACGTAGGGAGAGGTTTTTTAGTACTTCATTCAGAAGAAAGAAGGCTGAAATAGTTCTACATAAATCAGAACCGGTGGCGCATTAGAAAGACGAAAATATTTTACGTCGTACTTTTTAAATCCATCTGGGATTATGGTAAGAAGTCATAAGGGAGTGAAATAATATTAACTGTAAAAAGTCGAGCATGGAAAACACGATATAAATAACCACAATTTATAGCATCAATTGTTACAGTCACAATTAGTTACAATAAATAATTCTTAGATACTTAAAGGCATATGTAATCGACGGGCGGGTTGGCGTGGTTAGTAAGATCCTTGCTTTTCACGCCGTAGTCGTGGGTTCGATTTCGAGGACGGACATTTGTGCGCATGAACTTGTCTGTTTGTCCTGAGTCTGGGTGTAATTAGCTATTTAAGTTTGTATTTATAAAATAACAGTAGTATATCAGTTATCTGGTTTTCAAAGCACAAGCTCTGCTTAGTTTGGGTTGAGATGACCGTGTGTGAATAATGTGACGAGATAAAAAATATTATAACTAAATTAATGATATTTTATATTCTCGAACTCTAGAATTAACTTCGAAAATATTAACCAATAAAACTGTACAATAAAAACCTTTTTCTCAAATAAACGCGGCAATGTTGTTACCTTGTATGCTGTTACCTTAAACAACCCCTCTGGGTCGCGATTTTATGTTATTTTATTTACATTTACGGCCGTTTACATTTAATGGATATCATATAGAAGTGATCGCCCGTGGCCACAGTAGGCTTATTCAGTTACTAGTGCGCGTTGCTCTGACATCCATGACGGAGCCGTATGCGAACGGATTGACAGATGACAGAAATTATATGATACAAACGGAAATTAATATTCAATTCTATGGAAGAAAACTTGCAGAACTAAAGGATTATGTTGTATTGAAGGGATTGTATAGTATGAACGAATGGCATCGGAAATATATAAAATCAAGCATTTTTTTTTGCTTTATAATTTACTGGTTTTATATTTATGTAATCTCTTGGAAGTGATTAAATTTATTTTTACCATATTTTTCTTTTATTATAAAAACACGTAACAAATTAGTTTTCCAAGAATGCTAAGCAGCTCCAAATAAACAAAAATTTGTTTGTATCTCAATAAAGTTTTGTAACGTTTATGTAACTTTTTAATTAAAAATATTTTATAATTTGTTTAAAAAAATGTTAGTTTACATTGACCGCGGTCTATAGCCTTTCTTAATATGTACTTTCACGTATGCTGATTTAAAATGATCTTAGGAATCTTTGAAACTTATTTGGACAAGCCTTCTTTTCGTATTACAAAATTATGCTCATCTGGAATTGTTCGAATGATTATCGGTAACTCTAACAAACGCATTCATTCACCAGGTAACTAATCAGAAAATATAGTACACGTTCTACACTTAAAAAGCAATCTTAACTTTTAAGCAACAAGAGCAAATATCATAAAACTGAAATATCGAACGCACTGTTTACCTTTCTCGCGGTATTGCCAATGACTTCTACTATCATAAAGTAGGTGTAGAAGAAAGTAGGTGACTTCCTTTTCAAATACTCAACGCATAACCTTGTATTGATTTATTTTTCTGTGATCTTATAATGATTCATAAAGATGAAATGTATTTCTGTATTTGGGTTTTCAATTAAACTCATCATAATCCTATTTATTGTCATTAGGTTCAATCGTATTCGTTCGGTATCATTCGTTGAGTGTAAGTTCCGTTCATTCACTCGCTCGGTCGCCAGTCCCAGTTGATAAGCGCAGCAAGGTGGGTGTGCGTTCGATGTCTCGCTTGCTCCCGCGTGAATACAATTTCGTATAAGTTTAATTGGATTTCGTGTGATTAAAACCATTCGATAATTGTTTAGTGTACTACATAAGTGGATTTGCTGTGTGTATATAACATATATTCATGTGTGTGTGAAAACAAATTGTTTTACTGTGCGCTAGATTTGGATATTTTCTTTCGTCGGTCAGTTTGTGGTGAGTAGTATACATTTAAATATTTTCGTTGTTGTTTATCGTTTTTAATAATCTTTGAAATCTAGTTTAATGTAAAGACGAATAAAACAATCGATGTTGAGCCTACTGATCTTATCACAGTTATTAAGACCTAGTTAAAAAAATGTTAGTGTCAGTCGAGTTCGAGATTTATAGCTAGTAGTTGATTAAATTCTGATTAGAATCGCTATTCGTTCCGATTTGTAGGCACTTTGCGCTAATATTCTTTAAACTAGGTACGCCATTTTGGCTCTTTTAAAAATATGTCTTGTTGTGGTGGTTTTAAATTAAATTGTAACAATATTTACATTCATTCAGATTATCTGAATGAAATTAATTGCACCATTGAAAAATCAAGGTGATTCGTTTATATGGCTTTGCTATATCGAAGTGGGTAAGTATGTTTTATATAGATATTATTAATATATTATGCGTTGACGCTTTAGAATGAAATTATCGTAAATATTAACAACGTGGTTTATACAACTTGGGTAAAACGAATTAAACAATATTTGCCTCCTTGTGAGTAACGAGTACATGCTTGGTACAGAACAGCACCAATACATTCTATAGACCAGTACATTATCATTGATAAGTAGGAAGTGCCCTTTGAAGAACTCCCATTATGTCTTTAAATTCAATTGTAAATCTTGCACATAATTTTTGATACTAATATTTTTACGGCGATATAAATTAAAAAGGTAAGTACAGAGGCGGTGGACTAAGTGTTAACCACAGCAAGATCGCAATAAGTAACTTTGTCTTTCTAAGATCGCACGCAAATTAATATTTATATATGGATAATATAATCTACCACAGAAGCATCAAGGCCTTAAATACATACCTTAAAAGATAATTTACTAATATTTCATATATATACAAGTCCGAGGATGGCGTCAAGCAGGCGGCCGGCGGTCGTAAAACAACTATAGCCAAAACCTATAACAGTATGGGCTACGGTCGTACTGTGCCGATCCTACATAAAAAAGTGGTGAAAAAGGGAGAAGAATACGAAGAATGTATGGCTTCCATTTTTTTAAATTTTCTGCGTGGACTCTTTTAACTTTTAAGTCCTATTTTACGTTTTTAACTTCAAATTCGAACTTTAAAAATTAAATTTCCGTAATTTTAAAATAAAATTCGAATAATTACACATCAAATTCAGCCTTTGCAAAATGCTGAAATTGACTTGTTAAAGTCCGAATTTGAAAAAAAAACGTGTAGGTATATTGAAGGACGTGGACGGCACGTTTAGACCTAGAGCTTTCTTAAAGATCATTGTTTTATTTAACAATTTAATTGTTCACAATGTCGCTCTAGATTTGTCTGCGTTTAACATATGCTCTGAAACCCGGCCAGAGTCGCATGGCTAAAAAAGGAGTTTATTGCGATTGGGCGCAGCAGTGCCCCACGTGAACGGCCTTATCGAGATTCCGACAAGTGTGTCCACGCACTTACAGCTAGTTACCTGTCCCCTAGTTGTTCCTTCAAGGGCATTATTGAAATCACGAACATAGAATTATCGGTCCATTTATACATGTTATTATGTATGTTTTCTTGTATACTAATGTTTTCAAGACGAAATATTTGATTATCATTTTGGTATGCCCAAGACAAGAGTATGTTGTCACCAATATACTTTATCGAAATATACATATGTACTATTTAGATATTAAGACTTTAAATTTAGATAATAGCTTCAACAAATATTGTTTCCTATATAAGAAATAAATAGAATAATACTGGTTTAAACCAGTCACGATTTAAAAGCGTTGGATCGTATGAGTTATTAAAAAAACCTAAGTAATAAAACCTTATCTTGATATTCTTCGCACTGTTATGTAAGAAATGCTTTATGAATAATTAAAAATGGTATACAGAGTAGTAAACACAATTCGTGCAAATGAAATATTTGAATTTAAGGAAAAAAAAACAACTGTTTCCCAAATTGGGGACAGATAAGCTATAATAAGTCCTAAGTTCATCATAGACTAGGAGAACCAAGTGATTTTTTCGAAAACTAATGGATAGTTTCTTTGGTTGGGAATCGCGCCCTTTCATCATATGCACCGTTTGTAATACATATTTCCAATGAATTATTATATGCCATTCACCCTGATTGTACCTTGGAACGGTACAGTCACAAACAATATCACATATCCACACAGCATAGTGTAAGGCCGGCAAAGTAACTTGATCGTGTGTTTCATTCGATGTGTGATCTCGATGACCTCTTGACGGTAATGTCGGTAAGACAATGCCTTTACTGTTTTGCAAAAAAAGTTGTTCAATTTTCAAATAACTGGATGTGACTTAATTATTGAGTGGGTCATACTTAAATCTGTGGTTTTCGGATCAAATATCGGACCGTACGTTTGAATAACTAATATATTCGTATTTTTGCCTTTATCATTAGGACGGTGATACGTTAATCACTTGTCATGTTAGTAAAAAAGTTGTAAAATGTGCGAACAAACGACACCTCGTAAAGGTTATCCAAAGAGCTTTTTATACGTACAATACTGGTAATAGGTAACTTGAACTTAACCTACTATCGCGATGTTAAGTACTTTAAAGCTTTTAATTTAGGTTATCGCAATGCTAATACCGCTGACAGAAATTTAAGTAAATGTAAAGCTTCATAGAAACTACATAAAGTTATATAATTGAGTTGTAGATTGTCTCCGTAATAGGATACCTCTTGATCCGCACACGAGGCTCAAATCTAGGTCGTGTCACGTAAACGACATTGTTCGAGCTAGTGTGGCTGTGCCCTTATTTCATCTGCGAAACTACTTACAATGCGGAACGAGGGAAAGAATTGCAAATAAAAATTACATCAAATTGAGATAATATAAGGCTTCGCATTTCATTTTTCTGTGGCATAAATTAATGTAAAAGTGCAACTACATTAACTTACAATACATTAAATTTTATTTATGTCTGATATTTAGGATGCTATAGACCCTTTCTTATGTGTCCCCTTGTCTTTAATCGCTTACTCTTGTCACCTTCTTCCATAAAAAAACCTATTCCTATTTCTCTCCGAGACGGCTGGAC
>JWHW01010421.1:95479-117510 GCA_000931545.1 Papilio glaucus
CTGGTCCAAAAGTTTTCTTCAAAAATCGGTCAACTTATCACAAGTTACATGACATGACAAAAGATAATTGCTGCTAATGAACGTCTAGTAAGCCAGCAGAGTTTTACGTTGTTGCCATTAAGCAGAAAAGCGTAATAAGTAGGCAGTTTTTTTGCGACATCATAATAGTGATCTGTTCATCCCGAACACTGTTAATTTAACATATGTAAGCCGTCACAACCATAAAACATCTCAAAAGGAAGGCAGAGAATACGAACTTGCATTTTAGTTTTAACCAATGTTTAAGTTATACGAGAAAAATATTACTTGAGAAAAAACTATTGTAACTCTTTGTTCTGTGTTAGATCTTCAGTCTCCAGATGGGAGAGCGGATGTATTAAGCTCGTTTTTTTTTTAAAGGTTTGTGGAAATTTCTAATCAAATCTGAGAGCAGTTGTCTTAAGAATCGTACAAAGTGTGTGTTAGTCGTATTGCATTGTACATTATTAACTCAATCTTTGAACTATTTCTTCTATATCGAAAGGCAATCTACAAAAACATTCATCATAAAGATAGAGATCACAAGTAAAACATACTTAATCTTCCGCTGAACTAACTCTATTGTTCGTGGAACTGCAACACACAGATAGAAATTAAGATAATTCCGTTATTAATTTAGACTAGTGCCGGGCTTTACGCAGCAATCGTTTTAAGGAATTTCATCTAATTTCGTCTAAATTTAAATGTTTTATTAACTCTTACTATCAAACTTGTCTCCACGTTTGAAATTATAATTTATAAAGATACTATCTATTCCAAGTGACCAATCTTTGAAATGTTACCATTACACTTGTCAACGGTTCATTTTCCACGCTTATTTCTTGCATCTTATACATGTAAACTTTCATCAACAATCAAACAAGCAAGCGGTTCACTCAATATCAAGTGATCGCTACCCATAGTCATCTGTAACAAGCTAATGAGTTTCAAATGCGTTGTGGACCTTTAATGGACAGTGGAGGAGATAAACAGAAAATGGTTATTTCCCTCCCCCGTCAAGTCTTCTTCCCATTCTCATCATTTCCTTTTTAGCAAAGAATGGGAAGAGGAAGAGGACTTCGATTAGGCCTCCGGCACCTATCTCATCACATGAAACGCAGAATACTTCTGCTTCACGCCTGTTTTCTGTGAGGTCGTGGTGTTTCACCGGTCGAGCCGGCACATTCGTGCAACAGATGTTGTTGTCGCGGGCTCTACCACTGTTGAAATATGAGTACTAGGTTAATGACAGTTATGTCAGTTTTATTAACATCACTACATTATATTAATTAACATAAAAAGTTCCCTGAATAGTTTTGGGCACATTCGATTATCGGAAGTATAAAATTGGGACAAAGATTCGATCATAAACAGAAAGTGAAAAGCGTCTTTGCCAGTAATCAGATCTACAGTATCGTGCCACCGTTATAAATTACTGTAACATAATTTATACTAATACAGTTACAGTCACAGTTATATTAAATTAAATAAATGCAATAAGATCGAGCTTTTAATTTGTCGCAAAGTTTTATCTGTTCAGAGCCAATATGTTCACGGTAAAGTTATTAACCATTTCGCTCGTAACGGCAAAAAAATCATAACAGTCCAATGACGATCAAATATGACCGGCTCACTTTGTTATTGCTTAATAAGGTCATTTATTTGAAATAATTTCTTTTTTTACATAAAATAAATTAAGGTTATCTTTTACTAGCAGAACTTTTAATATTGTATAAGTTCTAGCGAACTTATCAACAGGCCTATGCCTTTCCCATTCCTTTCTACTATACGCGCACCTCCGCTTTCTGCATTATTCCCCACATGCAACTATTTCCTATCGACTTCACGAGGTCGTCGGTCATTCAGGAAGGAGGGCACCAGCAAAAGAAACTCGACCAAACTTTAAGCTGTGATGTAAAAAACTATCCTACTTTCCGCTAGATAAGCAGATGTCTGTTTTTTAAACTATACTTATTATTATTAAACTAAAAAATAATGTTTTTGTAATGTGATCGAAGGATGCTCGTTAGTTTTTTTCAGAATCTTTATCCTTTTCGTTTTTATCTTCCAAAATGTTATTTAATTTAATTACTCATTATGAATAAATAACGCATTGTTTAGCGTACATCCCATCGTTTGTATGGGAGATGTATACATACGTACATCTACTTTGAAAATATAGTAACTCGTAGCGTGTATGATGATAGAGAGATTGGTGTCATTAGTTCAAGTGGACTTTATATCTCCGTAGATCTCACAGCTACTTAACATCAGAGGTTACGCTTAAGCACAAGCCTTTGTATGATGCAAGACATACATACTCATAGACTATCAATGTTACTCAAAATTATTAAAGTTATTTAAAGGCTTACTTAAGTAAGTTACTTTGACATCAAGTTAAATAAATTTATGATGTAATTTAACTATTTAATGAGTTCAAACAAATTTACAACTTACAAAACTAGTACATGTTTTTTGTCGGTTTCCAAATTAACTTGTAGGTCGTATTTCCTGTACAAAGAGCGGGCCCTGTTCCACCCACGCCGCGCCGTGTATGGGTGGGACTGTTGGGCTGCCAAATTAGCGTATTGTTATGAAACAGTAAAGTCTTTTTAAATGTTAGGACCACTTCGTAATGCGCTACACAATGTTTATGTAATCGACCACTGCAATGTGTTTTTTTTTTTAATTGGCAAAGCATCATGTCCCTCTTATTTTGCATCATTCATAATAAACAAATGACTGATAAACCTTTTGTATTTTTCTTAAATTCATAAGAACATTGAGGCAATATGGACAGTGACAGCAAATGTTGAAAGCAACGTTATCAAAGAGTAACACGGGTTTAAATTTTATTTTTTATATTGAAATTCAAACTAGTAGCAACTATTTAATAAAGAAATCATTAACCGGAGTCTAGGTGCAATGTTGAAAGGCTTAACATAAATCATATTTGACTCAGTATCTCATACTTCTGACTTATTAATGGCAACGGATTTCGCAGCTCTGAGTCAAGGCAAATGCCGGAAAACGATGAAATATTCCATCAATTTATTCTCCTTAAGCATAATACATAATGACATTAATAAATCACCTCGTTAAAACAAATAATTATTCTCAGTTTGACTAATAACGCCGCCGCTAAGTTGACAACATTTATATTATTTTTTCCGATCCAGATAATGTTTAAAATGTTTTTCGTTAGTATGTATGTATTGTGAGTATATATGTATATATATTTTGAAGAGCGAGTCGTGTAATTAGTAATACAGTGATGTGATAAGTGATAATAAACAAACAGACTGTCCTTTTCTTGTTGCTACGTTTCGATTTCGTTACATCCTAGAGTACCTACCTACCTGTTATGCCGTATGTTCTTAATTTTATTTTCCAGTCGATTTGAAAGAAATTGTCATATTTATAAAATAAGTTTTTGGGTACGATTAAAAGCTACGGTAGATTTAAAAGCCATGACACTGTATACATTGAAATCAGCTTCTGGTTGATTAATGACTCCATTTCTACTTTAAATCAAGCTAGCTTTATTGTGATTTGAATTATAATCTGAATAAGTCTAAGAACGTAGAAGAAGTCTAAAAACCCTACTAACTTATCGGACGGTGATAAGGAAGACGTGAGTTTTTTACAATATTTTCGCTGCAACTAAACGAGGAAGTGAAACATCCGGCTACCTAAAACGAAATCATGGACCCTTTATGGTAAGTGTATGGTATTCTAGTTATCATGTATTCGTTTCTTATTACTTCTTATAATTAATATATGCCAGTGACCCGAATTTATATCATTAATAGCATAACTTAAATGAAGCTAATGTCCGCTCAATACAGTACGGATTATTCAAGTTAGATTCGGTTTTTATTCACTACATTATTCCTATTGATGACATCGTAGCCTAGTTAAAGATATTAATTGTTATTGGTGTTTTTACGCGCACTCTTATACGGGAAATTTTACGCGATATTTTTTATAGGTAGGTAGGGTATCGACCTCTGGGCGGTGCGTCACAAACCAATCTATGTATGAAATCTTCGGACAACGGACACGGCTTTTTTGTCCAACAATACTAATGATAAGATAAGTTGTCCGATGTGAAAATTTCTGATGCTTCTCTTTGTTAAAAAAACAGTTGATGTGTTAATGTAAGAAATCAATTGTATATTATTTAGGAGTGGACCTTGTGTCGGATCGGATTCCTTGCTATAGGTTATTATAGTACTTATTATGATTCATCTATCTGAAGGAACCTAATTCTACAAAATAGAAGTATTTTGATATTTTTTTATCTCTTTATCTCTACTCACTCTTTTCCATCATCGCCTGAATTTAAATACAGCGTGATGAAAAATGTTCAAAACTTTTGTTTAAAAAAAAACACTAAATTATATACATACATATAATATAACATATCTTGTTTATTCCATAACTATTTAATGTAATAAAAAGTGACTGTTAAAAATATATATCGATTATCATGATTCGGAAGAACTGAATTTTAAAGAAGTATACTGTGATTGGAAGAATTGACTTGTGGTTTAGACGTGGTGAAGATATGTAAGGGAATGCATGAAAATTATAATACTATAGTATGTAGGAGCGCATATATCATCATTTATATACTATGTTAACTTCACCGTCCGCTACAATATTCCGTGGACTCTTACCACTACTCCCACGTACAATATTCTTGAGAGCTCGTGTTTTTTTTTAATAATTTTACGTAAGCATTCCTTTTCAGTATTTTTCCTCAATTTTTACATGAAACTTTTCGACTTCAATACCTCATTAAGGCTTTCTCCTGAATGTTCTAACAAAGGAAGAAAAAAAATAACAATATTTTGCGAGAATGTTTGTCGCTTCGCAACAAAACTGCTCAAAATAATTACTCGACACTCTGACGAATGAAAGACTGCTTCAAAGAACATTTTCAACGTGACTGTACACCGCACTGGGACGTTGCTGTATTGACGTAACAATTTTAACGCTGTACGGCGTAAAAAAGTATAATGCTAGCTCTTATCTGCCTTATTTGCTTTTATAGTGGCGACCGCTGCTTCACACAATTTCTTGTTAAACATTTCGTCTTAGAATATTAGTTTACATACTTTGTTAATGTTGTAATGTTACTTTTATAATAATGAATTCTTGCGTCTTCTAAACCTTGTAAAGAGAAAATGGTATCGCCATCCGCTAATATTGTTATAGGAATATGTAGTATATGGAAATAGCTACATTCTGCGCAAATGGTTTTTTTTATAAATATAAATAAATAAATAAATAAGCGCTCACGCCCGTAACCCAAAGGGGTAGGCAGAGATCATGTATTTCCATTCGGCGCGATCCTGGCACACCTCTCTCGCTTACATCTACGCATACATGCTCGTCGGTTATGGGTGCTCCTTATATTGCACTTTTTTTAGTAAACCACTAATCTGATCGATATAAGTTCTCCTAGGGCGTCCCCTACCAACACTGCCACTCACTTTTGCTACATAAATTTGTTTCGTTATTCTCTCTTCATTCACCCTTTCAACATGCCCGAACCACCGGAGCATAGCTTTTTCAATTCTAGTCACAACATCCACTTTTAAGCCACACTTTTCCCTTATAAGGGTATTTTTAATCCTATCATTAAATCTCTTCTTTTTTTATAAATATGCTTAAATACAATACATACATAAAATCGTAGTATCGTGTGGTAAGTATCGCGTGATTTTTTTGCGCATAAAATGAAAAAAAGATAAACTAAATAATATATGACTATGAATCGATCCATCGATTATGATAACTCAAACGTTAACCCACTGAGCTTTTACAGCTTCACAGAATAAAAATAGTATTTATTTTTGTAGTAGAAATGGTAAATAAAACTTACTGTGTTATTGTAAGTGTGACATTCACAGAAAAAGGTTCTTACTGTTTAATAATTCATAACAATCCGTAGATAGCGCTGAACAAAGTATATACATATTTATAAATAATAACTCTTATATATTATGGTGAAATAAGTATATATATTTGTACTTGTAACTTTTATACAGCTCATCAAAATTTACTTCACAAATCGAGTAGTGCCACAGCTAAAGTTTCATATAAGGTAAACTATTTTATACATTATAATAAATCAACTCTCATGTGGGCAATTTTAAAACGCACCTATGCCCATATTTTTTGACCATTCAGAGACTCGCAATAACTTTTATTTATTACAAATGAAACGACGTTGAACGAGCTAGGGAATTGAATAGATTGAAAACCACTGTATCGATCCTTCAGGATGGGTGTAAGTGACAAAAACAGACACCGCATTTATAAACTATTGACACCCGAGGTGGATCTCGTAGCAGGTTCTAGGAGTTGACCTGCTCCCCATAACCCCGCTTACATAATATTTTCATGCTCCATTGACTGAAATAGGGCTTCCGGCATCTCACTCATCCGAAGAGACGCAGAACTATCTACTACACGCCCGACTTCCGTGAGGTCGTGTTATTTCACCGGTCGAGCCGGCCCATACGTGCAACAGGTGTTGTTGTTGCGGGCTCTACCACTGTTAAATTATTTATCTTATTTCATCGAGCGTTGTTAAGCATTTGAATAAAATAATAATAGTCGATACAGTAACGTGAGAAAGGTCCTAACCTTGCGCCCTGACCATTAGATACAGCCGTTCGTACAACAATGGAGATAAATTGTACTCCGAACAGGTTCTTTGTTATTTTTCAACGCAATTAACACTTTAATTATGTTCGCTCTGGTTAAGAGGCTCAAATAGCTAGCCATTTTGCAAGTCGTTAAAGGAATTGGATTCTAGATAGCTTATTAGAAGATAACAATGACCTTTTGGTAAGTGAAATACAACAGCTATATTACTTGCTTACTAAGACAACGGAGGTATGCCCTCCGTTGCCTTAGTGAGCAATCAATCTAACAACTGCTGTTTCTAAATGATACGTGCTTTATAGCCAAAAAGAGCTTAGACGCTAGGTAGATTGTACAAAGTACTATAACATAACAGTTGTAATTTTATTAGGAGACAAAATCTAAAAATAGGACCTGAGCCGCTCCAACGATGATTAAATCTTTTTCTGAAAAAAGTTATCTAGAAGAAGAAGGAGTAATGATCTTTTATTATTTTAAAATGAGAGGCGGCGCCGTGCAAATTCCATGAACAATATTTATTTGCACGCGAACTTTAGATAGCAATTAATTAACCCAAATACAAAGTAAACGACCTTTTGTTATCTTTAACGCGAGTTCAAAACACTCATAATCTAAGGTAATTGTAACTGGTTTACAGCGAGACGATAAGCTGAACGACACAATGCAAATGGCGCGGTGGAAAATTTGCAATACAATTTAAGCCTAAATATTGGGAAGCTATCTAGTCATTTTAGTGGCAAAAAAAACTATTATTAGGTTTCTCCAGCGGTCGACATAATGTCGATGTGGGCATAGACTTAGGCGGAATAAAAATGATTTGGCTTCCTGAAACAAACTTCACTACACATTCCGGCAATTCATAAAGCTTATTTCCTCCTATATAGACAGAAAATTAAAACAGTAGCTTAACGATGTGCCAGTGATTCCGGTATTCTTTAATGAAAATCATCACCGTAGGTTTACCCGTCCGAAAACATTGATACAACACATACTGCCATCTCAGTTTTTACAAAGAGAAGGATAGCGAAGCTTGGATTGCGACATGTTTTACTCCAGTGGAAACCCACGGTCACGAACGCAATGTGTTATCAGGTCGCCACAAATACTTAAAATGGATTCAATTAACACATAATCATCTTCAACTAAGTAACGAGCACACAAGGATGGTAGAAAATAAAAAGAAATAACTCTAAAAACTAACGGTTACATGCCAACAAAACTTTGTGCGTTGGTTATTCTCTAAAAATAGGACGGCGCACGTTATTCTCACAATGCCCCAAAAAAGTTTTGCTAACGAATGGTCTCGTTTTTCCAGTATTGAGAATTTAGTATCTTTTTCAACATGCAAGTGACCTATATGTCGCTTTTTTGGTTTACAAACATAATCAGCATGTAGATTAAACTTTACGTGTCTTCAAAACTTTTTTTTACTTTTGGACAAGTAAAGTTTAAGAAAATTCTTCTTCTCTTTAGGATGTTTCTTCTCTTTAGCCAAAAGTCGCCCACTGCTGGCCTCGTCCAATGGACTCCCGCAAACTTGACTAGACCAGACTTGGACAGACAGACAGACGTGTTGGTTCGAGAAGATGTAATCTTGTTTCAGAAGACTGATATTCTATTATATCTATTATTTGAAGGTACGAACAGCTAGTATTCTTAAATAACCTCAGGGATGATCGCTGTCTTAAACAGCCTCCTTACAATGAAGGAAGAAATCGAGCAAAAAAAAGTTAAATTAGCGAAACATTCTGATGCCCGGGTTTCCATTCAAATGAATCGGAGCACAGTCCTCGGAGTGATATGAATCAACGCCCTTCAAAATCCGCTACTGATAACGAAGATAAAGTTTGGTTTTAAATCTAATTCTAAGTTAATATTACCAGCAAAACTAACCATAATATTATATTATTTAAACTAGCTTAATAATAATTGCTCATTATTAGTAAGCTAGTTTGAAGTTAGCTTAAATGGTAAAAAATTAGTCAATAAATTTTAAATTATTATTTCACCGACAATAATCAGTAAACAAGCGTTCGTGTACGACCGTAGAGCCGCAATTAGAAATGTCTACGCGACGCCCTGGCGGTGTTGATAATTGCTAACGTAATTTACGTTTGTTTACACGAGGAGCACATTTTAATATATTATAACTACATAGTACATTAACTTATAATAACTTGAACTTAATAGAGATAAATTGAACCAACCACCCGATATACCCCTTAAGCAGTAACCGTATCTCAACAGTATCATTATCATCTGATCTAGATGAAAATACCCATTGATATTTTAATATAATTCAATATTGTTTGTACTTAAACTTCTCAGACGGGGTCGCACCTAGCGGGTATTAAGGTCGTGTCTAGGACAAATTTCATTAGAAAAATGGAATTACTAGTCTGTAAGCAATATTAAAGATAATTCAATTACTTCAAAGTGATATAACGTGAAAAATTGACATCTATTTCATGGTGGATGTCAATATTTTATAAGTTGTTTCTTTGGTGTCTTCTTTCTGATAAATATTTATTGGAATATTTTGTTCCATTTCTAAAGCCTTCTTGTAATGTTTTCTATACATTAGTGTCCTTGTTTGTAAATAACCTCCGTGACATTTTTACGTACATTTTACAACTTTTTTTACGTACATTTGGCAATTTTCATTATATCAACTAACGTAAACGTCAAGGTCTACTATAGGAAGTATAACAATGTATCATTTAAGGAAGTTAACATACACTCAATCACGAACGACGAACGAAAACCAATCGATTTTAAAATACATTACATTTTTAAATTCGTGCAACTATTCAAGTATTCCGCCATGTTATATTTGACTGGCATTTCCAATTTAAACCTATTCAACTTGCCACGCGAAGATATAAAAAGACATGTTTTTACAATAAGGATAAGATTGAAACAGGAAAATCACTGTTAAACACGTATGTTAGCTATAAAACGTTATTATATATTTTTTGCAATAAATATCAATACTTCCTCAGGTATAATTAGTAGTTGCGGTAGTTCGTTTATTATGAGTTTTTAGTAGTGGAAAATTTGAAACCCATTATATACAAACATTCCTTTATATATAGTGATAGTTCAGGTTATCACTTATATACTAAGTTTGTCTAGGAGGGGTAAATAGACTATATTACAAAATAATGTGTTCTTTTACCTATAGGTGGCGATACACGCTATAATTATGAAATACGAGAAGGTATTCCTACCGGTACGTAACTTGGCAAGAATAGATACGCAGAATTCCTTTTTTAGGTTTTTGTAGAAAAGTGTACATTCACGAACTTACCCCCACTACGCGACAACCAAAGTTACGTGGCGCTTAACATTACTTAGGATTACGCGCCATCTTAAGCATAAGATTATAAAGTAAAATAATTCAATATTTATATCGTTGCTACAACGATATATCTATAGGTAGGACATACAAGTAAGATTTATATTACAAGTAGATACACAGGGATTTACGTCGGAGACGGTGTGACGACATTTTTAGAAAAATAAAAACCGGTCGGCAAGGTCGCTGAATACATTTTTCTAGATAGCTAGAATCGGGTTAATTGCCCATGTAAAGGCTGTGACTTCATCGTGACGATAAAAACCTTAATAGGTTTTAAATTATAGCTAAACGTCGTGCTAGTTAAGATGCACCGCTTGCTAATTACAGATCATTTAATCTCGCTGTAAGTCTGGTATTTTTCGCGAATTACTTAGCTCACTTACATATAAAATATTTTAAATCGTCTTTAATTTACTATATATAAAAGTGCCTACATGAACTAATGAATTATTTGTTATTTAATTAATCAAATTACACGAGTTAATTCCCCCATCTCCGTTTACACACGGCTGGTCTCCATCCTTTTCTAGTAGATGTACGTTCGAAAGAATCTTTCGATTTAGATTATCGTTTCGAATCTTCGTTCATCATGCTTACGGCAAAGGATTGGAACAAGTTGCCAGCGTCAGTGTTTCCGTCCAACTGTGACGTGGGTAACTTCAAAAGAAGAGTGAATAGGCTGTTACTCTAAACTAGTGTCTACATAATAACATCTTCACCACCACATCACCACTTGACATCAGGATCAAGGTCAAACGCAAGTAAAAAAGAAAAAATCGGGTAATTTAAAATTGCAACATTTTATAAATAAGAGAAGTAGGAGAAATCAAATGAAGTATGACATCCTTAACGAATACGGCCTTTATTAGTTACAAAATCACCAAAACTTGACCACGCTTGCTTCGCTGTGGTGGACCTAAGAGAAAAACACAGAATCCTGTCTCAGCTCAAGTCAGGACCATTAATAACATAATCCATAGAAACATATCCATGATAAAAATACAACATTTATGGGTTGTATTGAGTTCGTACTCTCCGAGTGGTTTTTTTAATGTTTAATGGCTTCTAAGATCTCAATCACCTAAACTATAAACTCATTAGAGTTCTCACACTAACACCAGTTCAAACGTTAACTTAATCTTAAACGATTTAAACGCAACAGAAGTCAACAGCGGGCGGTATCTGGCCGGCGTTTACCTCCACACCGGACTGAGTAAATATTTGAACTAGTGTTCAATCGTAGTGGAGTGCAGCTTGCGTTCTGTATGTATAAAAATTGCATCATGTTTTATTTGAGAACCAGATTCCGTGGTATGAGACTTGATCTCTTACCATTAATTTAGACGTCGTTTACATTATGCTGTGTGTGTTAACAGATTTCTGCTGTTTCCTTATTTGTTCAAAAAGCCGCTCTTTCGTCTGGGCTATTTCGTTTTTTGTTGTAAGTTTAAGCTTTTATGGCGCTAACTATTTATGAATAATGTTAACCCGATTTTCAATTCCATAACTTTGGCACCAACAAGTCTTTGCCTGTTAATTCTAAAAATAACTGGTCTTTTTTAAATCACTTTACTATAATTCTAATTTCATCTTCAGATTATCTATTTATCTCTGCTACAGCAAAATTGTGGCAAAAGAAGAGACCATCAACCAGTTGACCGACGTTTTTTTTTAAATCTAGATTCATTGTATTGAGTTTCACATTTTCAATTCAACAGTTGTTCTATCTAGCCTCAAGCCTACAGTAATAGTATCCCTATCTGTTCAGTTTACGCTTTTCAATCAGTGCTGTTTACCGAGCACGTATAAAACTAAAGACCTTAATTAAATTTAAGATTGTAGGCATCATCCCTGAAATAATCTTCTATAAATGTATCTAACATTAATATAAAATATAAACGCTAGAGAGGTGCGCCAGGACAAATAGAAATCTATAATCTCTGCCTACACCGCTGGTTTAGGGGTGAGTGTGTATATATGTATCTACTGCATTAGATATTCCGATGCAGAAATCATCGGTCAATACGTCAACTATAATGATCTACAGTAAACGCACTGCGACCGCAACAAAGCGATTGATATCAATGTGTACATCTTTATGACAGTTGTAATTAAGCACAAACATTATTTGACCCTAATTGTTTTGCGGTAGATATGTTTATTGCTGTTGTCAACGTGTACAGTACTATCGAAAAGATAACCTACTTAATTAATAATTTCGTTTGTTTTATCTTTACTGCCCAATTGGCTCCCCTTTTGATTTTATCTAACCACATAAACACCTTTTTAGATGATCATTGAAGCACATAGTATGTTTATATTACTACTGTTACTTTATTGTAATTATTTTCAATTACTATTTTCGTGATATTTAACAAAAGATATACATATATCATTTATAAAAATATATAATGAAGCAGTGTATAATAGCTTAGTTTGCTGCAGGCTTCATTGGTATCCACTTCTTTATTTCTAAAAAGCTCTCGACGATGTTGCTAGTTAATTAAATCGTAAGTTAACTTAATAATCTTCTATGTAATGATATAAAATGTTAAGTAATGTTACAATTAAATTTAAACAAACTAATGAGTAATATTATATAGCTAAATCCATTCATGAAATATCCACCTAATGAAAGTGCTTTCGGGTGGTCGTATAGCTGTAGCAGCTATTATGCATAAATTAAATTAGGATAAATTACGATCTTACGGAATATAGCCGTTGATATATAATTATTATTTTTCAAGAGGCTCTCAAGCCCATTCCCTCAATTTTGACTTCCATCCTGGCTACCGCCTTCTGCGTCATTCGTAAAAGATACCAATGGTTTTGCCGGTTTTAGTACTAGTCGCTTAAAATTTATGTGAACTGTGTGTTCTTAGTGTCCTACTTCCTTTAATATGTCTTAAAACGTCTTAGCTACAAGGAAATTGAAGCATGAGTTTATATTTTACTTTAGTAAATACGAACGTAGCCCAAAAGCTTTAGATGCTTACAGCGTTACGGCAGGTACAAGCTCATGTGTTTGTGTTTAGGATGATACGTTATCTTTGGGAGATTACGTTACGTCGTGGTAGGCAGATAACAGAGTGGAATGCCGGAGTTCACGCATAGGTACTTCAAATATCATTTTTATCGTTCCTTTATATACTTGACTCTTTTAAGTGTTTTAATATTACATCCATACTAATATTATAAAGAGGAAAGATTTGATTGTTTGTTTGCATTAAATAGGCTCCGAAACTACTGAACTGATTTGAAAAATTATTTCACTATTGGGAAGCTAAACTATCCCCGGGTGACATAGGCTATATTATATTTTCAAAAAAATTAGGCATCCTTACTAAAACTCCAATAATGTAACCGAAGGTGTTAAAAAATTATATAAAATATTCCTTTCTTTGAAATTTGGTCACTATGCGTAATTTCGCCCAATTTAAAAGATAGGATAGTTTTTTTATTGCTACCGTCCGGCTGTGCGAAGCCGGGGCGAATCGCTAGTGATCTAATAAACTTGTTAATAAGTCCGTGAGAATTTTTATTGTTTCCACGTCTGCCTCAAATTTTAACCATTTATTATTTAAATTGTAAAGATACAAATGTAAATTAACAATTCAATTGTATTAAGTCAATCACCTCTTATACACCGAGTTAGTGAGCATCGCACACTAACATTCACAATTCCATATCAGGTATTTCGTTAAAAATATTTGCTATTCCGATCCTAATAAATAACGGCAGCCATCTTTAATTTGTTAACTCGCGCGTCTGTTTCACGAAGGCGTGATAAGCGTATGGCGCCACTAGCCATTGAATTCGTAATTCAAACTTCAGAGAAATGCAACCGGATGGCGACATGACTCGGAGCTGCATCAACAGAATATATAACATTTTTTGTCCATAGACAACGATGGTGGCTGCAAATAAATGATTTCAAGAATTGAATGAATGAATTTACTTGTTGCAACCATTTTATACATTTTTATTTTATTTTAAATTAGCTTTATTGCCAGATGTCGTCCGTTAAATTTCAAATATATTAATAAAAAATATATCGTAAATCATTACTTGATACTGTAGCTTCCAAATGGTTCAAGAAATACTAAAATCCGTTCATTAGTTTCAGAGTTTACCCATGTCAAACAAATAATATCTTTCGCAAGTAATATTATCGATTTGTGATAACGTCACATCGTATTAATCAAGTCTTTGGCTGTAGACGTTTTAAGTTTTTCATAGAGCACACTAGGTATAGTCCCGAACTTAAGTGACGCACCATACCGAGTGTAAGAATGGAAACCATTCTTTTTGCAAAAATCCACATTTCTAAAGCATAAATGAATTAGGAATGTTTAAAATATTAACTGGGAAAGAACAACTTTACGCCAAACTTTGTGCTAGTATCTTAGCCAAGGGATTGGGATTGTATTATATGTGCCCTTCAATATTTGTTGCGAATGATTTTAAAACTTTGTATGAATTTGTTTGGCAAACAAGCATTTTTGTCAGTAAACATTTAATGTTTTCATGTTTATGAAAATACTTTTTGTGCATAAATACATATATAAATTACTAAAAGAAATCCCTAACCTTGTGTACCTGTTTATTTAATTGTTCAGCGGTTAGGTTAATCGGTAGATATCCCAGGGTCCAGACTTCCTGTTCCAGCTGGAACTTATTTGTTTGATTTTTTTAAAGGACTTAATTGCGTATAACTCTGTGAAAACACAGCGATGTTTTTGTCTACGTACCGCGATTGGGTTTAAAAAGGATTGGAAGCTGATAGTATTTGTAAACCAAAGTTTTTTGAAAAATGTAAAATTCCAGTAAATATGACGTAATAAAAAACTTTGTACTAATTTGATTGTCATGATTGTCGACAGATGGCGTAGCGTAATGGAGGGGGAGTGCTCGGAGGGCGCGGAGGGGTGGCTGTTGGTGCGCGTGCACGTGCCCGAGCTCAACGTTCAGAAGAGCCTGCAGTTTCCGAGGGACCAGCTCGTCTGGGATGTCAAGCAGCAGTGTCTCGCCGCTCTACCCAAGGTCAGTACTTACTCTGTCCCCGTAGAATATATTTCGTGGAATCGGCAATAGCATGCGAATAGTCGGACGTGTACTAAACAACTGTAATACTGAATAACAAAAGTTACTTCAGAAGCGGATTTACAAAATTCCGTAATTTGTATTATTAATTATAATGTACATATTATTATTAACTTTATTAGTTACTATTATTATTACTTTATTTTTCATGACAGGTACCACTTGTTGACAGGCTATCACTACGTGCATAATCGTTTATCGTATGTTATCTTCACCAACCCTTAGATTTACTCAGACTGGACAAGGTAGTATATGATAGTAGGTGATCACTTCTTATTTATTTCTTCCCTTTCTGTTTATTTCATTCTCATATTAAGTTTTGGGGACTTCCTTATAAGTCATTAAGATAAGTTCGCATACAAGAAATACCACATTAATTAGTATATCTGATATTGTAAGGTGCAATATGTATTTTTTATATTTTTTTGACATATTTTGGAATGTACAAACTATGAACTTTTTTTCATGAACTGTTTTTTTCATCGCGCTTTATTATCGTGATTTTAGGTTATGTAGTACAATATGTTTTTAGTTATTGCCTGATAGGATATTTAATACTGTTTTAAAATCTTAATAATTTGAAAGAAAGCACATATTCATCAAAATCACCATCCAGAAGGTCCTATGGACTGTTTGTTCCTTTAGATGTTCACTTCATTACAATAACACGTGACGGGTAACACAAACATTTACCTTCTTTGCTAAAACACAGACGTACGTCATAACGCTTCCGTCATAAGTTATTAAAGCGCCAGAGCTGTGTAACCAATAAATCATGTCCATTGAGCCAGTTCCCGCGGGCGACCGACATCGGGGAGTACTATTTCTAGACATAATCTAAGCAAACGAAGGCGCAGGCGCTTAGTCTATTTATAGACGAAGACTAACAAAGCCTAAGCACTACAACACAACAAGAAACACTGCTTACTTGTAAATTGTTAATAAAACGTTCTATTTATAAGTTATCAACAACAATTTTAATAATACAGTCAAATTCGATAATCTCGTTCACTCACAGGGATACCATAAAAAACGACTTTCGAAGGCCGGAGGCCTAATTTCAGTCCTCTTGCCATTCCCACTCTTTCCACATAAGGATTGGATGGGAACGGGAAGAGGATTGTACGGGGAGGGGGTTAACGGAGAAAAGAACATATCCTTATTCCTGTCTACGCCCTCCTCTGTCCATTAAAGGTAGGCAAAGCATCTGCAAGAAATTTAGTTGGAGCGGATGTCTATTTAACATCAGCATCATGATCCGCTTACTCGTTTGACACCTAATTCAATAATAATAAAAAAATAATATTATGATAAAATATCTAGGTAATTTTTAAAACGATTGTTCTTGCTCAAATTAGCTTTAGTAGTTATTTGGTTACACATGTTATCTCTATCTGTCCTATTCGTGTTATTCAGCTGTAAGACAAAGTAATAAAATGATTTTTGATGAAATTTGTGACTCGCGATCGTGTGTCGCAAGTTCTTTCTGATTCGTGCCGCGATATCAACCGTTAACATATTTGTCATCGTAATCTAAACAAATACATCATCCTGTATCACTTAAAGCTATCTTATAATAAATAAGCAATTGGCTTGAGGATAAGGCGATGATTACGGCGATCGTAACGTTGAACTGCCATTCGAAGAGCGATCGACCAGATTCATGAGCTGCAAACTTCTAACTTCACCTTTTATGACGATTTACGGCAGTATAAAAGACGGTCTACGCGGATACCAGCGGACTTTAAAATGCGTAAATTTTCACGGTCTTCGTAAAGTTGAGAATAAACTTAACATTAAATTTATTTATTTGTCTGAGAATAAACTTAACGTTACATTTATTTATTCTTATGGTGAATACATTAAGGAAATCGAATGTTAAACCTACGGTTAACATATAAAGCTGAAGAAATTTAAAAATAGCATAGCGACCGACGCAAAGTTTTTTTTTTCGTCTTAAACATTCATTATATTTCAACCAATTTTCAATTAAACTTTAACGTGTTTTATTTTTAAGATGTATGCTCTTTACTGCAGTAGCTAATTTTTCGGTGAAAGAATATAATGGACGCATTAGTTTCAGATTCGCGTCGCTGCCGACCGCCGCAATGTCTGTAGTTTATTTCACGCTTAGTTACAACAGGTCTTGAATTCAATTTTTATTTTAACTCTTTTCTTTCACATGTACATGTTTACTTAACATTTTTGAAATGAAAACCTCTTTCGCCGCGTTAAACGATATTTACTAGCGAAAAAAGATCAGAAACACGCGTCAACCACATATTTGAATTTGGAACAGTTTCGACGATCTTTTTTTCATTTATTTCTCTTGTATCCAATTTTGAATTTAATTGTAAAGAAGCCAGGGTTTATTTCATATTTTTTAATTTCATTTATTTATTTATTATTAACGTTAAGTCTAACTACTGTCGCGACTTCCCACCTGTTTTGAGTTTTCACTTCTGACGGCAGTCCTGTTAGCTGTCTGTGTTTTTTAATTTAAACTAACAATTTTAAGATTTAGAACGTAATGTCGAATAATATAGATCACTTTGTTGTCACTTGAGGATGTTTTAATTACAATTTCAAAAAGTATGCTTTGGTGTGTAGGGCATGCTGAAAATATGAATTACAGAGGACAGTTTTTACATTTTTTTGTTAAGGTGCAAAATTATATACTGCGAAGGTCGCCTTATTCGTCCAATATGTCTACCTGACTAGACTTGCTAATTTGTTACGCTATTAATGGTATACCTAAGCGACGAATATTTATACTTGGATATATAGATGTGGAAGAAACGATAGTATACCTGGATGTAATATATGATGAATAGGAGATAACATACCTTACAAATCACCATGTTTTAAGTGACCTTCAAGGTACATTGAAGAGATAAAGTAATGATGATTTAATATACTCGTAAGTTGACTTTTATTAATTTATAAGCGAATACTGCTGCTATAAGGGCAGTTGTTTGTAAGGTTGAAAGAATTATAAGAATGATATCAGTTTTCGCTTCCTCGTCGACTTTTTTAATCATACGTACAGCATTTTTTTGAGCCGTGAAATGTCGCTAGTAAACATGTATTTCCTTTCATCAACTATAAATGACCTTTTTAATCCTGATACATTCCTTCTTATTTTTAGTTTTTTTTTTTTATTATGATTAAGCCTTGCCTTCGTAGTTAACTATAATACCTTTCATGTGATGTTATATCTTTGTACAATGGACGATTTATACTGACTCTAAATTTTATTTTTCTTTGCAAAGTACATCACTAAAAACCGCCTGAACACACAGTTCACTTAGCTTTATCCATTATATACCGAGTTGATTCCAATCCCGATGAATATCGACATTGAAATGCAAATATTGGAAACGTTAACGATGGCGCAGCTCTAAAACATTTGTCGACAGTTTAATTCCACGTGGAAATGATACCGGGGAGTTATCAAGTGTAAAATGTAATTAAATTTTTAAAATACGTACCGAAGAATGAAATGAGTTTAAATTGTTTAAATATCGGTTGTTTAAGCTCTCACATCAAATAATGTCGCTTCCGCCTTTGCCTCCTTCGCAAAAAAGAGGCGATATACAAGATTCTAGACAAACACTACGAAAAACAAACTCACAAACTACAAATTGTGGCAAGACATTTTTCAATAGAATATTTAGAAGTACTCTGGTTTCTGTTTATAGTTTTGGACTTGAAAAGCAGCTCATTGCTTTCCCTAAGCCGACTAAAGTGTCGACTTCTTAAGCACTAGACGAGACCTCTTATATCGTTATTATAATAATGTTTATATTTACTGCAGCTGAAGTGCAGAAAAGTTTACCTATTGAAAATATTTATGTAATAGTGGAGGGCACTAGTTCACACAATTCATATCACTTTTTTAAGTAAAACTTCAAATTATTTAATAATCACTCAAAAATTGAGAAAAGAGAAAGAAAGAATGTATTGTATAATATAATTCACAAAGTGCTAATGTGTCTTTACAATGAACAAAAAGCACAATGCTAATTATATTTCTACTAGCTGTGCCCCGCGGTTTCACCCGCCATGCAATTTAATTTAACTGAATGTTACCTTTGTACTTGTTATTGATCATGTCTAATATTTGCATTTCGCGCATACGCTGTCAATCGCGCCAACTGTCAAACGACTGACAGTTTTATCAAAAGCGCTAAGGTTACTTTAGAAAGGTTAATATAGTCGTTAAGTTTTTTTTTTATTTAGTAATTTTCCCCTCAACTTTCTTAATTTTCTCTTACATAAGATCCTTTTCCTGACAATAACAAACACACAAAAAAAAAGCGAAGTCTATCCAGCCGTTCAAGCGTGATGCCGTGACCAAGGAAAATAGGTATTCATTTTTGTATATATAGATGATTTCATAACAGAACCAGCAGCTCATTATGACGTGCTTCCGTTACGTGGGGCACGCGCCCACACTGTACGCGAGTGGGCGCGACAGGCTGGGACCCGTAAATCGCAATAAAGGCTAATGTCGCCTTCACCTGTCCCCGTAGTAGATGCAAAGCATTCATAGTGCTCTTGCTTAGTATGACTTCTGCTCTTTGTGTGCTACTGACTTTAAATAATACAGATAAATGTCTAAAAGACCTTTGGTTATAATATTGTATAACATATCACACACATCGCATGTCCTTAAACCGAGTCTATAATTATCCTTAAAAGACATCAATTGGTCGAAATACCTTAATTACTAAGTCCACCTGTGGCTAGTTCTTTGTCGCTTTGTATAAAAGGCAAAACAAGCGTGTGCAAAGCGTTTTCACACTCCTTTTGTTATATTTCAAAGACCCTTCAAAATGATACTTCATTTGCTGGTGGAAACTTTAGCTCCGTATTAAAGAATGTGCCATAAGTATGTGTGTGGGCTTTTATTTCAATGTTGGTTAATGTCGATGATATCATCGAAAACCATAAAAGATAAGAAGTTATACAACTTACCTTAATAAAACTGTATGAATTAAGTAATAAAAATTACTTAAGCGTGATTGTTTCGGTCTAACCCATGGAAGGAGAAATCCAAGAAAGAAATGTTTGGTATTGTATCGTGTTTTGGAATTTATGGAACAATTACAAGTTCATACAAGGCTCATGGGTTATGCTAAAAACTAAACAAGAGATAGGATGAAGTAACGAAAATAATAAGTTCGTAGGATATCTCTAGCTCTATCAAAAAAAAAAAAAAAATATCCGAAAATATGGATATCCATTTGTCGCGATTCTGGCACACCTCCTCGCTTCTTCAACATTCATCTACGCATACAGCTTCGTCGGTTACGGGTACCCCTCATATCGCATTTACTACTCCTCATTCTATAGTATGACACTAATCTGATCGATATATGTTCTCCTTGGACATCCCCTGCCAACACTGCCACTCACTTTTGCAGAAGAAATTTGTTTCGTTATTCTCCCTTCATTCATACTTTCAACATGCCCGAACCACCGAAGCATACCTTTCTCAATTCTAGTCACAACATCAACTAAAATAAAATAATTATAACCCATTTTGCATACAAACAGTTGCAATGGTTCAAACATAACGCGATGATCTAAATTTCTATCTTAATCAAGTTGAACGACAGCTGTCAAGGTTCCGTATTTAAATGTCAAAAGTTTGTACACGTCTTGCGATCTATCCCGGTAGATCTCGGAAAAATCGTCCGGCCGGCACAATAAAAACCAGTTCTCACATACCGTTACGTGGAAGTATTTTTCTTAAATGCATCGTCGACGCACGCTGGACGTAACAACTCCTAACTAGTTACAGTCACCGTGGCAGACCATACGCTACATGATACAGTTAATAAACATTTTTTAATGTTTGAAGAAGACGCAAGCGGTTTCCCTGGAACTTAGTAAATCGACAGTTGTTAAATGTTTAATTAATTTGTATTTAACTGCAGATAATATATCTTTAATGGTTTCGTCAAAAATCACGACAGAATTGTATACAGATAAATTTCAAATGGTTCATTCCACTTTGATCGCATTAAAATCTGGGTTATCAAAGAGTACTTTATATGCTCCTGTTCCTACAGGTAATTTGATTCCAGTAAATAAATTTGACAGACATCTTCACTTCGTTCACCCAGGTTACTTAAATCCGGTGATTTAAATTACAGGTGATCAAAGTGGAAACATTTATTCATTATTTAAAGGTCCAATTGCCTTCCCGAGTCGTAATCTGCTTAGCAACCCTTCCAGTATGTAATTATAAAAAAGGTTCAGGCTGGACCCTTAAAAAGAGGAACTTAAAAAGTCGTCAGGGTAAAGTTGATTATTAGGCATAGAAAGTAATTCTTCTTAAATTAAGAAAGTTGTTTTACTTTTTACGGTATCGTAATTCGTCGTAGAACTAAAAGTTTAATCAAATCATACTTAATATTGTATAAAAACTTTTTACTCTCGATTCATTTTAACCATTGAGCGATTGGAAAGCAAGTCCGTTCACGCGATTTTAAGTGATAAACGGTTAGGGTGAAGAAGTAGCGGCCAGTGGTTAGCCACTAGATCATAAGATACAAAGCCCACTTTGCAAGCCCTTAGCATATTTACCAGACCGAGTAATGTGTATTTAAATTATTGGTAGGCGGCAGCAACAAAATTGTATCACATGTATCCTATAGATAGTTCTAGATGGATAGAAAATCATCTACTGACACATCTTTTTTGACTCGTATCGTGTGTTTTAGTAATGCTATGACACATAATAATGGTAAAATACACATTCCATTATCATTTGTATTTTGAAACATGAATAGTGAGCGGAAAACAGGTATTATAAATAAATATGCGCTCACGCCCGTAACCCAGAGGGGTAGGCAGA
>JWHW01010421.1:117606-150139 GCA_000931545.1 Papilio glaucus
TGTTTTCGGTGGTGTCATCGGCGCCAACCTCAGGTGGCCACTTGGTACAGGGTACGTGTTAATTTTACTGCAATATTGTGTATAAGCTTGCGCATTACCTTGTTATAAATATATGTTACCTGCATGAATCAGCCATGATTCAATATAAACTCCGCTGGAACGTCCTATGTGTATAAAGCATGATCATAATGTTAATCACTGCATGGTCTATAATTAGTCAACTTTGGAACCAACTTTATACGACCGGTTGGCTGTTAAATAATCACCTCATTCGTATAGAAGTAAACCTACTTAAAGCAGGGCCATGGCATGAATGTATAATCTGTGACATTGACGTTAAACAAATTATATTCATTCCACAGATAAAAATTTCATTTACAAATGCAGTGTCGTATCTAGCTTTAGTTCTATATGTTAATGTTCTTTTTGAAACTGTGCTCGTTGGCCCCTGTTTTATTTTTCCTCTATGTTATATGTTGTGGTCTACCAAATAAAAAAAAGCCTCTACAGAAAAAAGAGAACAAGTTGTGTTGTTTTTTAATTTAAAATACTTTAATGTTTTCAGCCGCAGCACTTAATAATGTATATAATTAATTAAAGTCTTAATTCATACAAAAAAAAAATAAGCACTCACACCCGTAACCCAGAGGGGTAAGCAGAGATTGTGGATTTCTATTTGGCGAGATCCTGGCACTCCCCTCTGGCTTCTAAATCTACGCATACATGCTCGTCGGTTACAGATAATCCTTATATCGCCCTTCTTTAATAATCCACTAATCTGATTAATGCTTTATCAAATTTTTAGTAATAAATTAATAGTTAGCTACTATAAATTAATTGGCAAATCCAAAGCTATGGAGAGTTGTTCGGAATAATCCTAAATAAACCGACTTACAATAAATATGTATTAATTATACGATTTTCCTTATCAATGTATGATATATTTCCAGTAAATCATAGAGTGCATAATCCAGTATATACGTACAAATTACTCATCATACATTAGTCACCCGTGATAGCGAAACATCAAGCCTTCCAAGCGCAGCCCACCGATGGCCTAGTTATGGGAATATCCCCCTGACTTACTACATACTTTTTCCGCTTTTCTAACGCGGAACAATTCTTTTCTGCTCTTTACTTTTTCCCCAGTTTTCATATCATTTCAAAGCAAGCATGTACCTAAATGGAATTGAAAGTGGAACTACCCATTTCATAGACTAAAAACCATTCTTGTCAAATACCTTATTTTGTGGATGCTTTCATCTTTGTTACTCTGTATCAATATGTCTCGTATGAGTTTGAAACTGGTAAATAAAGTTTGTCTTACAAATCACCTTAAGTCACAAGTAACGGCATAATGTAAAGGTGGTTAGTTAAGTCAGTGATTATTAAATAATTAACAAAAATATAATTAAAACTGTTAAAAAATTGAATTTAAAATTATTGTAAAAATGTGTATTGCAATATTTTTCTATTATCTTATTTTTGATTTTATTAGTATTATTTATTATTTTATTTGGGGAGGTTAGTAATATATGTACATGCTTTTTGCTCCACAGGTCGTGGGTTCGATTCCCACCCAGGACAGTCAATTGTGTGCATCTGTATGTGTTGAGTCTGGGTGTAATTATCTATTTAAGAATGTCTGTACAAAATAAAAGTAGTATATGTAGTATGTCAGATATCTAGTTTTCATAGTACAAGCTCTGCTTAGTTTGGGATCAGATAGCCGTGTGTAATTAATGTCCCAAGATATTATTATTATTATACTTTAATTTGGCAACAGTTCCTTGTATTTTTTTTACATTGTTGTCCAAATTTTAAAACCGTAAAAATTCGTCATTTAAAAAAAAACTACTTTGAAATTGAAATTATCCCGTTAGAAATAAATTCCAGTATACACACCAAATAGTTTTTAAAAGCTACAATTTGAGAATACTAAAGTAAAAATCAAATACAGTGAGATAAGTAATTCTACATATTTACATACGAAAGCATTGCGCCATTTTTCCGCGTCTTCATTGCCGATGCGTCGCGAATCGAAACGTGGAACGAGCGCACAGATTAAATATATTTAATAGACAAATAGCATGTACAGATTACAAAATCATATGCAAATATAATTGTTTTTCGTTTTATTTCTATTCATAGTTTGAGACTATGATTTCATAAAGCTAAGCTATAAAGGAATTGCCGCAATTTCGTAAGGAAGCACAGACTAATTACAAGTCACTATTCCATGCACAGACTAATTAGAGTTTATGTAGTCTATGGTTCATTGGAGTAATTTAATTTTGGCCCAATCAAGAGAATAGTGGAGTTTCATAATAAATTACAAGATGCGTTTAGTTTGATATTTGATTTGCAAAACGTTAAAAATTAAAGATTTTGCAAAATTTGGAAAATCTTTAATTTTATACGTTAATATAAATTTGCAGTCAACTAAAAATACATTGCAATTTTATGAATGTCCTCCACTACGTCAACTATTCTCTTTATTCCTGCTGATTGATTCTTAGAATCGAAATTTCTTTTCACGGCCCGATTTATTTAAATCGAACGTCGACTGACTTAACGAACCTCGCTCGAATTTAATGAAAAAATTAAATATATAAAGTATATAGACTTCATACATTGCCTATTTTAAATATAAAATATGCGCTCACGCCCGTAACCCAGAGGGGTAGACAGAGATTATGCGCGTCCTGGCACACCTCTCTCGCTTCTTCTACATCCATACATCGTCGTCGTTTACGGGTACTCCTTATATCGCCCTTCTTTCGTATGTCACTAATCTGATCAATGTAAGTTCTCCTTGGACGCCCCAGCCAACGCTGCCACTCACTTTGCAACATAAATTTGTTTTGTTACTCTCTTCATTCATCCTATCAACAGGTATGCTTCGGTAGTTCGGGCGAACCACCGAAGCATACCTTCATCAATTCTAGTAACAACATCCAATTTTAAGCCACACTTTTAAAATAAATTTGAAATATATATTAAATATTTGTTTTAAATTGAGTTAATTAATCGTATGGTGTAACTGATTCGCAATTTGCCTTTATATACATAGAACTAGATAAATGAAATATTAATGTTTGGTATGTCTAACATGGTAGTGTTTATTGTCAATTATTTCTGCCATACATATTTACCTTAAAGATAGTTTTCTCATTGATCTCAAGTCACATTTTTAATAGTAACAAGTTCCGGGAAATGTGGATTTTAATCTGTCCACTCTATTCAAAATGTGTAAGGGTTAATAAACTATAAATGCCTCAAAAGGTTCTAGACGTATGTAATTTTAATGACATAAGTTACCAACAAATGCACGACGTAATGAGGGTTTGCCACAGCATGAGTAATTGACGCCATGTCTGACCTTGCTTTTATTACCAGCCCCGTTCGTCTAATAGCGCTATGATACCTAACTGTCCCGAGTTCAAAGTTCCGCGCCGCCGTTACTTTATGTACGCTGCAGTTCTCGTTAGAAATTCCTTTGCTAATACCAGTAAACGCAGTTATTTAAAAAGAAAACGTAAACTCGAATTCATTAAGAATCCTAAGAACATTTAATGTAAAGGTATGCTTTAAGTTCTAAACAACAATAGCGACAGGTCTATCGCATGTGGGGTCTATTGAGATCTATAAACGTAGAGATGTCGCTTTCTATTCTGTACTGGTTATGTTGAACGGACGAGAGAATTAATTTGAAGGTCACTGAATAAAATGGAAACTGAAATTTTTAATTTAAATATTTAATGTAATATAACTTTAAAATCGTTGAAAAGGTTATAAATATTTTGTATAAAAATATAACATAATAAAAAACATTCATTCAGCGAATCAGGCTCTTTAAATATTTGACGGGCGGAAATATATAACATAAATGAAGTTCATGTTCTACGTAATAATTTTTTGTCACTTTATAATTTCGGTATTATGACATCAGTTATGACTTCTTTGCTTTGGCTTACGCATTTACATTAATCCATAAAAAAACTTTTTGCAAATTGCCTCTACATTTTTACCTATGCAGTAGAACTCAAGAAGTGCATCAAACACTAATGTAAATTATCTATAACTAAATCTCGATCAGATACGTGTTTTAACTCTGTAAATGTTACTTTTAATAATATGTCTTATTGGTAAATCCATAAATCTGCTATACATATTGTTTTTTAAAAATTCCCTCATCAACACAGACCAGTCTACGTAAAGGTGAAGCGAACCTACGCTACCAGTTCAACTGACATTATACGATTGCTCGGACGCACCTTAATAACGTCGACGAAAAACGCTACCTCGTCGAATTAAATGATCAACGCCATTGTTTCTTGTTTTATCAATTCCCCGAAGTAAAAAACACACCAAAGATTGATCATGATGACATTAACACTACGCAGTTAATATACATCGTCAAATCGAATAAATTTTGTAGAAATAGTCATAGTAGTTTTTGCCTTAAGTATTTAAAACTATGTAACGGGGTAGATCTTTGCTGTATCTCTAAAGGGCCTTATATAAAAATCTAAAAATGTAAACATATCTGGCCAAGCACCAAGTATCGAGTTACCGAATGATAATGAGACGGTCATAGACACATAGTTTTCATTGTTTGACAGTGAAACATAGACAAGCAATTAAATTTTTAATCTATGGTATTTCTCAGACTAGTCACTAGGTATTTGTTAATT
This sequence comes from Papilio glaucus, assembly GCA_000931545.1. Classification (NCBI taxonomy): domain Eukaryota; kingdom Metazoa; phylum Arthropoda; class Insecta; order Lepidoptera; family Papilionidae; genus Papilio; species Papilio glaucus. The sequence continues at coordinate 122,304 of JWHW01010421.1, forward strand.
AGTAGTCAAACACAGCAGCCACGTGGGAGGAACATCTAGAATAATAATCTAATCAATGTAAAACGCTTGCGATTATAGAATCCATGCACCGACACCCTGCCAGTTGATGCAATGTTTAATTCATACACGCTAATGTATGTGCTTTGTCGTATTAATGATACATTATGTGTTCATATAACATATAATGTAAAGAGTCGATATAATCTACTGATTTGATTGTTAAGCCAGCCACTAAATTTTAACGATTTAAATAGATTTGTTTGTAAACTCTGCAACTACCCATCCGATTTTAATATTTCTTTCATCATTAGGAAACCTCTGTTCTGTTTCTTCTCGATTTTATCGAAATATAGACTACATTTTTATTAATAATGAATTGTAATACAGACAACTAGTGTGAAAGTAAAGTTTAAAAAAAATCTACTAAAGTCTAACTTATTTTCATGCATAAGAAGTCCTCTTACAGAAGTGTGTACGGGCGTACACACTTCTGTAAGAGGAGTGACAGTGGTGTTTTCTTTTTCGATAAAAATTACCCCAAATAACACGCAGCCCAAATAAAAATTACATTTTTAATAAAAAGTTACCATTCTTTGTAGATGTCGTGGGTTCTGACCCTTAAATAAATTTATAAACCTAATAGACATTCGTTAGACGTCTGCGCCAAGCGAAGAAGCAAAATAAATTTCAGACTCTCGAAGGAAAATGAAGTAGCAGAATCGGGTCGTGAAACTAATTTCGACGAAATCAAAGATTTCACGTGGAAATTCTCAAAGTAAACGTTGAAATGAGAATTTTTCCACTCGCCTCGTCTTCCCACGACATTAATCTGTAGGAGAAAAATGCTCGGTTGCGACATCTTTACGAGTCCTGATTTATTTTCGTCGTAAAGAATTTAATTGGTTTCAAGTATAACAATAAGAATTTATAAATTCCGACGACCGCTTAACTTTAAATCAATTAATTAATAAAAATTACATGGCTTTTATTTGAACTCGAAGAAATTATCAAATATAAGTTTCCATAGTCATGATTGTTACTAACAGAATTAAATGACGACGGACCTGAGCCAATTCTTCATCCTCCTCACAACTTCACGAATCACCAAAACCACAAACTTCGTGTAATTGTTTCTGGAAAACCGGAAGACGAGTAATCGTTTACACTAAGCGTAAGATAACTATTAAAGTACAATTTATAGACGGCAAGCAATAAACAGGAGATGACTTCATCGCTGAGCTGTCGGGGACTGTGCAAATTATGATGCAATCGAGGTTTTTTTTATGTAAATGCATTTAACTCGCTTGGAATATTATTTAAGCCATACTTACTTTTTGCTACTCAATATCTGGGATCATTACCAATGTATTTGCAAACCTGTACGGTTCTTTCACATCCTGGGGACTCAATACCTAATCGATGTAAAATCTGTTCGTGTTTTTTGTAAATACAAGAGTATTTCTTTAATACTCGTCAGTTCCCAGCGTGTAAATATTCATAGACTTATTATCTATTTAAATATTCAGATGAACTGATGTCTGTCTAACCTATTAAGTAACCGACGTCTTAATAAAATAGTCAAAATTCAAAAGATGCATGATGCGTATTTTTCTGAAATGGATCGTTACTGCCCGATCGATTCCCCGGTCGCACTGATAAGTATTTATAAGATAGCAAAGTTTAAAACTAAAGCATTCAAATAATGAAGACTTTATTTTACACAATACGACCTAACAATTTGCCTATTTACAATACATTGATGTCGTGCCCGTATTTTAATGTTTCATCGTATTATTGTAAGTCGTGGTCATGGGTAGTTAAAATATTAAAAAAAATCAACACTATTAATTCCGTTAACCATTACTGACTATGTCGGATCGTTGCAAACCAGGGGAATATGTATAACATAAATTTACCAAGGAAGCTATAAAACGAGACATTATTATTTTGATTTCTTTATTGGCGTAATTTAAAAATTTACAACGACCTTAGATGTTCTCTTTAACAACAGGCAGTAAATATCGGACATGAAATTTGTACACAATGTTGGCTTTTTAACGATCTTTATGATTTTATATTACGGCCCTGTATAAATATTAAAGTCTTTTAGATCCTCAGCAAACTCATAATAAGGCAATTTGGTTTGGTTATTTCCTTCATCATCTAATGAATAACATCGACCACAATTCCATCTGATTTACGTTGCGATGTCGATAGATGGCGTTATCGCCAATTAATATTCATATAGCTTCTGCACTAGTTTAGTATTAGCCTAGTTTCTCTTTCCTAAGCAGATGAATTTATCAAGTATTAGAAATTATGAATAACTTCTGTTAAACACACTATTGTAATAACATTTTCACGTTCTTTAATTACTTATTTCAATTGTTTAAAAATTACACACCGTGTTATCGGTGTGTAATCGAGTTACCGCTCGCATGTCAGTTGAAGCCAGAGCCGGCGTCCGACCGCGCCCGCTTTCTCACACTAATCTCATTTCATTCACAACGAACGCAACCTGCCGCATATATCTTTAATCCGATTCGTGTGATAGCGGCATGTATCACGTAATGTTACTTGTTCTGACACAATATATCAAATAATCGTGACATGAAAATTTTTACATTAGAAATATTATAGCTTTTCTCGCAACAGACACGACAACTTTCTGTACTGATTTTGATTAAGTTATTGTGTCATACATTCCAATTATATTTAACAATACTCTTGCTTCCTTGCTATTGTGGTTTATATTATAACCGAAATGTTCTTTAAATGTGAACAGTCCTAAACTTGAACATAATTAGTCTGGGACGAATGAACTCGCTATCGTAAAAATTGTATAAAATACAACTAGGAACGCAAGCGGTACGACGATGAGCAGCTTTCAACTATGGTCTCATGAACGAGAAGGTTGAGAATTTGTAGAAAATGCGCTTTAAATACTGTTTCGTTATTTGATGAACCACAGATTGTTGCGAATATTGATGAGTTGGGGTGATCACTTAACGAAGTCTGCATCCAAATACAAAAAAAATATATCTTACATTTCTCTTCTTAATACATTTGCATATGAATATGTGTTGAGGCCCGTAATACCTTAACAAATGGGTTAAGGTATTACGGGCCTCAACACATATTAACCCAGAGGAGATGGAAGAGATCATGGATTTCCAATTGGCGCGATCCAGGCACACCTCCTTCGCTTTCCACATATAAATCCATCTACGTATAAATGCTCGTCGATTACAGATACTCATTATATTGCCCCTCTTTAATATTCACTACTTATTTTTACATTTGTTATGGTGAAACTAAATTTAATGAAAAAAAATACTTTATTGTAGCATATAACATTAAAATCAATCACTAGCTATCACTGTTTTCCATATAAAGCGACAAAATGAATTTCGGGAAGCAATAATAAATTTGCGACGCACCAAAGTTCTCTATACTCATTATTTATCAATTTAATAGGTTTCACGACTATAATTTGCATTGTTAACACAATGTCAAAAACGTTGCATGAATGCATTTTCCTATGTACTACGTCAATATTAGAATGAGAGGAAAGATAATTTATATTTCTTTTAATTGTATATCTTTTTCAAACTTTTCTTGAGGGCTAGTTGATTTCGATACTTTCGTAATCAATATGTCAACAATCGTTGAAACTTTAGAAAAGGCGATGTCTAGTTTCATATACTTACCTGTTGGTTGTTGAGAGCGTGGATCTTAAATAGATTACAAGTTCATTATATACAGGCGTAACCTGTTCGTATGTTTAAAGTGAATAATCTTAGAATACTAACAAAAAAGGAAAAGATATCAAGTAATATAATAAAAAACACGCAAAACATCTCGACGGACTCCCGCGGGTATTTATAACCGCCAGTAAGCTAAATGTTATATATCAGCTTGAAAATTGTTTTATGTCAATCAAAAGTAGCTATGCGAAGGTGTACAGACCATAATCCAATGGTTAATATAGCAAATTATACGAAAACCGTTATAAACTAGAGCTATTGTAAGGGCGCACAAACTCAACGACTAAGCCCGGGAGCAAACAGTTCGTACTTTGATCGTCTGTCACAATTTAAATGTACATTCCGTGCTCGGAATAGCCACGATCATGAATATTCATATCGAAACGTCGATGTAAAGCGTGCATTTCAATCCTGAGGGTAGGCGCAGAATATTATCTACTGCGCAGTATCGTGTGTGGTGCGGATCCAGTTCCAGTCTGGTAGTACTTTATCCTTATCTCTTATTAATTGAAACGTCAGAGTTATCGGAATAGCGTGTTTGCGCATGCGTGTAACAGAACATCGCTTCCGAATTTCAATCGTTCCCAGTTGTACTTTTAGTTCGTTTTCTTATTGAATTCATCTTGAAATATATACCTATTTTATCGTATTACACGTTATGTATAAATTGATTTTATGATGATTTTAAATGTTTTTTATACTATGTATATTTCTTATGTTTCTGATAGTAGAGTGACTCGTTTATTTGAAATTAATTCTCTTATCTATTGAAGTCAGGGTTTACATGGATTAAGAGATTTTCATTGATTTAGGTGATTTTGTAGGCCTTTATAATTAAGTCAATAAATAATGGAGGGAAAAAATATTTTGTTAGGTTTCTAATAAATGTTGTTTCTCGAGTAAGCATTAGTTTTAACTAAATCAATTTTTTTGATAATCTAACCTTATTTACCTCCTTACTTGCCCTCACTTTTTACCTTTTTTTACCATACTTTTAATATCTTTTGCATTCCATTACCGCACGATTTCCGCGTTCCTGCCTTGGAACGATATGTCCCCAGCGGTATTTCCAAACCAATACGACTTAGGGTCCTTAGCGCGTACACCTTCCTTAAAGGCCGGCAACGCATCTGCAGATCATGGGTGTCGATGATCACTTTATATTTGGCGACTCACTGCTCGTTTGCCCCCGTATAGTATGAAAAAATATCCTACTATCCCATATTTCGGTATCTTCATTGTTCTGCTTCCATCTATGTTTGTATCAATAAGTACCAAGCAAATAATGTCTTTTAGGATTTATATATTTCAATTTATTGAAACACTCTCAATTAAACAATGTAATGGCGACTATCTTAAATGATATCGTAAAACTAAAACATTTCTACTAAATTATTAAAAATGTGAGATCATGAAGCATATTCAATATATTATGTATCAACTGTTAGAAATGTATTTTAGAGACGTTTGAAGTCGTATCCCTCGTTGACTTTAATGAAGTTGGCTCTCAACTCAATTATATCGAAGATTCGTTTATGAAGGACCCTTCAACATTTAATTTGTCTTAAACTGAACGCTCAATCAGATCGTTAAAGTCTATTTATTTTCACAGTGTTGAGAGTCCGCAACAACATCTGTCTTACGAATGGACCGGCTCGACCGGTGATATACCACGATCTTACAGAAGACAGGCGTGAAGTAGAAGTATTCTGCGTTTCGTCTGATGAGTGGGGTGCCGGAGCCTTAATTCTACTCCTCTTCCCCTTCTTTTCCATTTTTAATAAGGAAAGGATGGGAAGGGGTGAAGGATCTGTCCGTTAACGGTAGGCATCACATCTGCAACTCGGTTAGGTTGATGCAGATGCCTATGGGTGGCGGTCGCTTGAAGTATGGGGGGCCGCTTGCTCGTTTTCCACCTTCTGTTATATATCAGAAAGTCGAGATTATCCGAAGGAATAAAACCAGTAGAAGCTATACGTAAACAACCTGCACCTAGTTAGTAAAAAACGCTAATACAAACTGAAGAAAAAACGTACACCGTAAGCAACAAGCTATTGAAGCACCAAAACTAACTATTGAGAATATTGATAACTGGCAAACCATTGCTAAGCTTCTTCCGAAACTGTTCTATGTAACTGTTGCCTTCCAAAATAAACTCTGTTGACTTCTTGTGTACGGTTTAAATTTAATTGACGCAATATTGAAAAATTGTTTGTTCAAATCGAAGTAGCTCGATGGAGCGTTCCGTTACAGCAAACATAACGGAGGTAACAAAATATTTGAATAGTCATCGAAGTTAAAACTCTATTCAAATATAATTGTACTCAATTTTGATTGTTCATTAATCTAAATTCCTAAAGTTAATACGATTAGTAAAAAAACTTTTTAATGTTTGATAATTGGCTAAAGCTTTTCGGCCCACAGCTTCCGTTGAAGGTTACAAGTTAAGAGAGATTATTTTGTTTTCATTTTGGCCAAGGTTCATAATCTCTTTATCTCCTTCACTTATTAATTTTAATTAGAGTCTTCCTTTTGTATGTTTCTTTTCTAACTAAGGTTCATACCTTATCATCTCATGATGATTAATACATATAGTTCTACTTCTACACAAGACAGTAGGGTTTTAACCATTTTAAATTTAAACCCGGTTCATTACCACACTGAAGGTTGTTATTTTAAAACATAAGAAAAGTTGCATCAGCCCAAAGCCTCCTTTAATTCGGAAGACTGTAAAGTTTGTTTCTACTGCTTCTCTGCATACATAGGCGTCACAGATTGAAAGGTTATTTTTCATAGATAGGTTAATTAATATGGATAATAACTTTGTTGATACCGTACTATATAGTATAGAACACGACAAATAAAAAAGTTCGATAATGAGGCAATTCAAAACCGTCACGAAACATTATTAAAATATAAAAAAGTACATTAACAGTTAACAGCACATAAAGTACTGTATGTATTCTGTAATGTAAATAAAAGTTTGATAAAATAAATATTTATTTTAAACTAACTGTTGCCCCGCGTCTTCGCGCGCATTAGTTTCTTACCGTGGGTTTCCCCTGGCGTAAAATCGTGTATCGAAACAATCTTCCTTTCTATCTCTATCGTTGAACAATATGCTAGTTTATACGTGGAACCCTCCGTCAGTGGAAATCCACGTCCATCTTTCACGCTCAATCGTCGGTTGGAAATCGTTAAGGAGTTAAAATCTAACAAGCTCACATTCGGATTTATAATATCAGTTAGAAACTGGATAGTAAAGTTAGTTATGCGGAATGTTTTGCATTGTGTAAAGTGACGAAATTGAGTGTAATTACACCAGCTGTGGTGTAATTACATGATCCGGTATTACAATTAGTGGACGCCGGACCAGGACCCGGAATGGTGTCGGTGCTATTTAAAGGGTTATTTTGTCACCCAAAAGTGCCCACAAGGATACGAGCAAGCAATGATTTCTTTGTTACTAGTGTTTCGAACAATTGTTAGAAAAGAGTTTTATTTCTGATAATATCGATTCGTGATAAAAATAACTCTTACCTTTAGACATTATTATATCTCGAATGTGATGGATTTTAATGCAAACACACTTGATTTAGAAAAAAATACAAAAACGGATTTTGCCTTGGCTGAAACTAGAACTTTCGACTCAGCTAGGTAAGTTAGGTTAGACTTTGTCTCGAAGTAAATTTAATAACATTTACATAATTTTGGTAGGCTTTGTATATTGCAAAACTTTGCTGTTTGATCTCTAATTTAAATAACGGATGGTAAAAATTTAATTCGTAAGTGCCGATAGTTAAATTTCTTAATAAAGATTGTTAACATCAAGAGTAATATTATATACTTGACACAATACAAAAGCGTCACCTTGAATTAAAAAGTAATCAAAAGCTATAATTAATTTTATCTGTGCTAGTTGTCTCAGGCTAGGTAACCTTGCGTAGTGGACTCTGCTAATATTTGCCACACATGACTTCACCACCACTTTATTCGATTAAAAGATTACCTGCTTTTAGATAAGTAGTGTAATGTTCAGGTCAGAGCGGATTATACATGCTAAGTAAATATTAGGACAAACCTCACGGCACCTTGTCACTACGCCCACTCTTGGTACATATTTGGCGGGATTTATTACTTAAAATATTAGGTTACCTACCAACGCATTTGAATTGAAATTAAACTTTGAATATAGTAGATCAAATGATAAAACATGAGCTAAATTTATTGTTGACAAGAATAAATTAACTTCAATAATACGATACTCGGAAATCAGCGTGAAACAGCCAACCCAATGACTGTGAAAGTTTCCGTAAAGAAAATGTAATGAACTGTATAACTTTAGTTACGTTTTATTAATTTAAATAATTAATTTACGACATTCAAAGGCTTCTATAACTTCCTAAATTAATCAGGAACCCTAACTTAATTAAGTAATAATTTATTCCAAATTCAATCATTCCAATTGAATTAAAAATAATTTTATTATATTGCACATAGATCAAGATCGTGTCATTGAGTTTGTCATTATATAATATAGTATCCATTATTATTTAAATTTTATCAGCGAGATGGAGTTATTCCAAATCTTTAAAAAATCGCAAAGCCTGACAATCCTGGTAAGGGTCACGGGACAAACTATTTAGATTATTGCATTGTCATCGGTTCTTGATAAGTGCAACGTTTCAAATTAATCCGAAGTTCACGTTCAAAGATTCCCTTAAATACAAATGAACTAACAAACATACACATATATATAATAAAAGCAAGTTAAAAATGCAACCAAGTTCAAGTCTATACGATTCAGTATCACAACTCTGTAATTTCAAAATGTTCTTCACTTCTTCAGATAAATTCTCAATGTCCTTCACATTCATCAGTCGCTTCTTTATATCCTCTAAAAATACGCTTACCATAATCATACTGCATGAGTAGGTTCGTTTATTTGGTATGAGTACCGGCATGATATAGAGATTACTTTTACTTCTGTACATCAATCTTCCTTTGACTAATGTAGTTGTAGACCAGTCTTTTCATGTCGCTGGGTCTTCGGTTTAACCGCTGCAAACGTACAAAAAATCCACATACACATACAAAAATCCTTGAGTTGCAAACATTTAAAACATACGATATCCTATAACATATTTTCGCAATTTAATATTAACAAAAGTCGATCAACCGAAGTAGTATACCTTGTGCGGTGTGAAATGGGCCGCGAGTCTTAATTACGACATAGACCCCGAAATATTTATTACGAAAGCTCACGCTACCGGCCGTCGGAGTGATCTACGGGGACCGGAGTGTCTCGTTCATAACCCTCTTAAAGCGATAATTTGTCAAATATAACAATTCTGTCCTGAACAATATTAAACTTATCATTTTAATCTAGTATTTCGTAACTAATATTGTACCATAACTGACATCCATGTATTCGTATACTTATTTGGACTGGGAAGAAATGTGGAAGGACCTTATAAAATGACAATTTTTAATAACCCTGCCTACAACCGAATAGCGTCCTATTTTAAAAAGTAAAACTATGAGAAGAAAGTTAAACTAAAATTTAAAATAAAAAAATAATACTTTTTAGTTTTAAAGTTTTAATATAAATCTACAGACAATGTGTATGTTTGTATGTATGTATATTTGTATGTAGTATGTTATGTTGTATGTACATTAATATAGCCACAACGAACTTTCAATGTCGCGAGGTCGTGTCGACGAGACTTAAGAACGCCTGTACGAGTGTGTAACTGTGATGCTTTTAACTTATTATCATTTATTTTGTAAAATGAATTAAATAAATAGGCAATTATATTTGTTTGTGATAGAACGAACAGGCTGTTAAACATACTATGATACACTTACATGCAATAAAAGACTAGCAGTGGTGAGCTATCACCGATCAGAAAGGTATAAAACCATTCAATTGCATAAAAAACACGCACAAGGACAACTCGTAACATTCAACCTGAAAGTAATTTTGATGTGACATTATTAAGAAATATACTTCATTACAACCAATTTAAATATTTTCGTTCAGATTTAAATCTTATGTTCATATCTTACCGATTGCATATTAAGTTTTACTGGATGGAAATGACATCAATCACGATAAGTCTAAGGCTATTCTTTCCTAAACATTCTAGATTTGAGAAACAGCAGATAGACCAAGATATCATGTGTTAACTTTTAAATTTTTTAATCACCATTATTGATAACGCCTAATCATTGCAAACATTGCCAAAGCGTTTCTTAAAAATGTTTACATATCTTCGATAACCATGCTCTGTTTGTATATGAAATTAACGTCATGTTCACACAAGCTTCTTTAAGCAATTAAAGCAGAGAGCTCCAAGCCAAGTATGTCAAGTTAAGCTATTCTCCTTACTAATGTGTAAGTTCGTACAGAAAATACTTTCTTTCAAGCTAATCACAATCAATATAACAAAATACATGTAAAAGTCGGAAATATGATGCGACGTACAATGTTATATTGCCTTCTTTAGTATTTGAATTGAAGTCGAAGCAATTCTTTATATCGATAGATTGAATCTCTCCACTTGTTGCGTCTGTTAAAAATATTTCCTCTTATTCCCCGGGGATCCTATTCGCCTGCAGGTGTCGTATAGGATATTGTTTTATGTTCGAAAGGATTTTATTATTTTCTTTTGTAAAATGATTGCGTTTAGTACTGTTGTCATTTAAAATAATATAAAAATAAATGTCTAAAAATGAGCATCGGGGCTGCTTAATTATTTGATCCTATTTAACCCACACTGGATATACCTAGTCATACCAAGCTTGCTACCAGGTGGCTCCGTCTTACCTTGAGTGGGCAAACATTACCCACATGTGTATCGATGAATGTGGCAGTTTATTCAATCATTAAAATAAAAATTGGTATAGACATTACGTTAAAAATACACTTATTATAGTATACAAAACATACTTATTATAGTAGATTAGGTACATGTTTAAACACGGATATATAGTTGTCATAACAGATTAACATAGAAAGGTAATGTTTAATAATAAAGCTATGTTCTCCAGCTGCCTAATCCAATTGCATTTATTAGATACTTTACAAGGGATAAAACCTGAATCAAAGTTGTTTAATGAATAATACATTTTCCTGCGCTTACTCACTAAATGTTCAACGTGTAATATTCAAACATATCTCATGATCTTTGTGAGAACAACAATGTTATGAAACCTCTGGCGGGCGCTTAAATAACTGGGCCTCGTTAAAGAACTGGCGCGGCTAAGGGTCCAAATAAGAAACTTTTAATTGATCGAGCATTCATCGAAGAAATAAGCATTACGAAGTAACACGCCCAACAAACTTTATGCTTTATTACAATCCGTTATTTTGTTGCGACACTGTTTAATGAGTTTCCGGATAATGCGCTACAATTGTTGAAGCTTTTAATATTTAATGTTTGCTTTAAATCGGATTCGAAAACATTTATAATCAGTAATGAGGAAATGTTAAAGTAAAATAATATTAATATACATGAATTACTATGTAATAACTTGAAATTATCTTTCCATGTGATTGTGCACAATAAATTGTTTAATTCAAAATCAGCATTAGTTTAACAGTTCAATCAATTGATAATCGTCATTTTAACAGTGCTAAAGTCTGCAAACATCTGTTGTACAACTATGTCTGCCCGTTCGGTGACAACCACGACCTCAAAGAAAACAGGCGCGAAGTAGAAGTATTCTGGGTAAAGTGCCTTTTCTAATAAGGATGTGAAGGTTTAGGAGGATTTGACGAGGGAGGGGATCGATAGGAAAATGAAATATCATTTTTCTTCCCTATTCTTTTGTCTATAGGTTAACGATCAGGTGAAACGCTGCCTTGTTTAGCATCTTCTACGCTGATAAAAATCAGATCTCAGACCAAGTACTTTTATCGCATTGTATACGATTTCGTCTCTATAAAATTGGATGGCAACCTATGACTTACAGAAAAAAAATATTTCTATATAGGTAATCGAAACGCACTGTATTTATTATGTCAATTATCACCATAGACTAAGCCATAATAATTATCCTTGCCACTCTTATCAAGTGATATCTTCCGATGTCAGCCTGGTCACCGTCCCATCTCGTGGTAGGTCTTCCTACGCTGCGACGTCGTAAACTTGGCCACTGTTCTAGGGTTTTATTATTTGATTTAGATAGTCAACATAGTTGTTATGAGCATCAACTTCATTTGAGTCACAATAAAGTTGTAATTCTATGCAATAAATATGTTGCGCCCTTTATAACTCATGCATCAACTATGCCGCCTCTTGAAACCTGTAAATGAACACGGATAAATTGATAATGGATGTCATAGTTTGATAGGTAGGTGTCCAACTTAACTGATGTGTAGGTTAGGGCGATAGACTCGTCACTTGTCACGTTTGAGGTCTAATAAATCAATGAAAACGATATATTATGTCTGTAGATCTCTTGTCAAAGTGGGGCCGTAATTAACTACTTTGGGTAGTTTTAAATTAAGCTTGTAAAAAAATTATAAATTAATTATAATTCCATACATTAAAGTAGGTCGCCTGTTGAAAATATACTACACAGTATTAAGTAATTGCTTATATTAACAAAGTTACTTAAGTCGATTAACTTGAAACGCTTGCTCATTTCTTAAGCGAATAAGATAAACATTGTCGTCTACACACACATTACTTAGTTAAAAAGCAATTATGTATCATTTACCTGTGCTGTCGTCGATTGACGTGCGATATAATTGCAAAATTCAAATTTTTTTTTCAAATTCTTGACCACAACAACAGATTAATTTAAGGAATTGTTAGATTTTTTCATTATTAAATGTTTTTCCTTATAAAGAACGATCTATTTATCAAAAGATCGTCCTTTTTAAGGAGAAACATAATAGCTCTTACATATAGCCTCTAGCTCAAATAGCTTGACTTCATTTATTATGACGAGTGTATGTAAGTTTTGTAATAAATAAAAAGTAAATTGGTAAAACTCCGAGATATACAGCGGATACATACCTGTGTAGGTAACGTTTACCGTAAACGTTACCTTAATGTACCCAAAAGTTGTCCCTCAATACCTGCAGTAAGACACCTACAGTAAGACTGTATAGTGCGAAACACTATCGAAAGCAATTAAAAATCTTATTTGTGTACATCATGTTGCGTATACCATTGTTACGTATACCCAGCAACCGTGACCAACAGATACAACCTTAGAGAGTAAACAAACGGGGGTAAAAACAAACCACAATCGTTATCCGATGCAGATCCACGCGATTACGTCAATTTGTGAGACTCACTCGCTGTCGCCCTCGTAGTGCTACTGGGATTGCTACAATGGCCCCTACTTATTGTCTTCGTGTCGGACAACAAAGGGCGGAAAACACCGGGCCCTGCCCGCCCGTAGCTAATGTTCTAAGCGAAAATAATTACGAAAGGAATTTAATAAGTGGCGTTAACCGTTAGTAGTGGTTTTTGTAGGTTTGTTGTCATTGTCTATCGAACTGTAAACTGATCAAAAATGTATTATTTTGTTATTTTCTTTCAAACTTTGTATTGTATCAAGTTATCTAAAGTAATTTCTTGTATTCTTTCCCTGGTTGTACAACTTACGCCAATACTTCTTTTTTTACTTTGTAAATAATCACGCCCTTAACTCAGAGGGGTAGGCAGAGATTACGGATTTCCTGTGTATGTATGGTATATTTTTTTCAATATAATTAGTAGTTTAATAATAATAAGTTTGTATATACTAAATTGACAGTTTCATTTTAACCTATTAACTTTTTATTACTTTAAAATTGTTGGCTCATAATTTACATACATATTGACAAAATAAAACTGCGCAGCAGGTTTCAATTCTTTTCTGAGCACGTGCCGCACATACGAACTTGGCAATATGTTAACGTCTTTATTATGCATATAAGTAAGAACTGCAATAACATGTACGGGTTAATTTCGACACTGATTTCTGTAAGGCAAGAATAAAAAAGCTTTTACGAAATAGCTAGTAAATAATAGTGACATCAATGATTCATCCTAACCATGGCAATAACATGGTAATATTTTAATAGTAATTGAATTAAGTCATCCTAGACGTCTGTGTGTAGTTAATTTAATAAATTGTTTGCTACCAATTCTGTTATTAAAACAATTACGCATAATCTAAAACATTAAAATTAAACAAGCTTGTTGATCGTTAAGCAGTATTATGTTCCAACTAAGGGTAGTTTCAAACGAGGCCGCTGTTAATGCCACATCAAACTACATGACCCCCGGATACATTAGGCTGCGTCCACATGACCGCAACGATAATGTTACGCGGGTCAAACTGACTACACACGCTCTTTGAAAATGACCCACCACATCATAAAAGCTTTCTATATTTTTCACGGACTCTGGGGCAGATTATATTCGACTAGATTCGAATACATTTTGCTATGTGAGAAACATAGTGACAGGACTATAAGATCGTTCCTCTGGACCGACTGCCAGTTACATCTTTGTTGAGGACAAGCCTCCTAACCTCCTTGCTTCGTGTCCAGACATGACATGTCTGTACACGAAGCGTATTTTTCCACACACTCTGGCATAATCCATCCCTGTATACCACGAGGAACGATAAAGTTTGTGAGTTGTTGGTCCCATCCCCTTATTAGTACCTATCGATACGAGCAACTATGTTTGAAGTCGCTGATGTTAGATGCAAAATAATAGTCGTCTCGTCATTCAACTCGGTTTATTTGATTTGTCTAAGCCGATCTTCGAGCCGGAAGCTAAAGTTGCACATAGCATGTATCAATGAATAATGTCTCAAAATCGAGTCACGGTGTTCTTATTCTGGTGTAATAATAATTGTATTTGCATTTTATTGATTAATTGTGTCATAACCACCAATATGAAACCATAATGATACAATTCAAGTCTAAGGGCTCGTGTCAAAAAAACCACCGATCTAGACGACATCTGTGTAAAGGAAAGCGTAAGCTGAAGCCAATATTAAACGTTAGAATTATACGTTCGGGTAACTTTGTATTCCAATCGCTCTAGCCGTGTGTCACGCGTGTGTTCGAAGGTTACGTTTGATTCAAATTAGATTAGCGATCGCTCCTATAATTATTAAATTAAAATAAACATGTACACGCTTTACTTGCTTATAAAAATGAAACCTTTGTTCTTTTGGTGGGGGGTTACAATGAGATTTTAATTTACAAGATTGCCTCAACCTCTCGTGGGAAGTTTGAATAAAATAGGTTTGCGCAAACGTTTATTGTGTATATTATTAAAAATAGTGAGTACTTTAAAAATGTACTTGTCCATTTATTACGTGCTTACAAATTTAAAAACTTATTTGGCGGCATACAAAGTTGCCTAGTTAGTATAGTGTTTTCGAAATAATAACATCGTTTTTGGTATCGCTTCATCCTTTTATCTTAACTCTCTTATCCTAGAGCCGGTCTCCCTTAATATTATTTTGAAAGAAATAGAATTTATAACAGACATATTAAATTAGATTGTAATAGATGTTCATACACAACTAGTTTTTTTTTTATTTGGTTTAACGGCTATGGCTGTTGCATGAATGCGCCGGCTCGACCGGTGAAATACCATGACCTCACAGAAGACAGGCATGAAGTAGAAGTTCCTTACTCTTCCCCTTCCTTTTCTAGTAAGTAAAAGGAAGAGGATTTGACGGGCGAGAGAATCGATAGGAAAATGAAATATCCCTTTTCCTGACTGTTCCCTCCGCTGTCTATAAAAGGTAGGCAATGCTTAACCAACTCATTAGCTTGTTGCAAATGCCTATGGGTTGCGGTCACTTAATATCAGGTGAACCGCTTGCTGGTTTGTCACCTTTCTCTATAAAAAACACAAGCCAGTGCAAGGCAATACTGATTAATTGAAATGTTTTCAACTTATTAATTAAAATTTTATTTCTCAACCATTTTTTAACCAAGTTACTACATATTGTAATAGTTTTAATAATAAATGATGTTACAAATAGGCGTTACATATTTATTATTCCATTTAAAACTGCCCGATTAGAGCCTTATTCAGCCAATTTAACACGCTTCAACATTTCGTTTAAGTAACAATACTTCGTACAGTACAAAGAATTCATTCAAGGTTGATATGCATAGTAATGACGTCGCAAATGTCCGTACACAATACACGTGATACATTTTAAGACGGTTGCATAAACAACAATACCATTGTGTTTAAGTACTCGTTGGAAAACTAGGTTTCCACGAAGAATTGTGTCCAAAGAATGTTTATATAAGAACTAGCTGCAAACACCCGCTTCACTAGGTTTTCTTCTAATTATACAATTATTAATAACATAATATTACCATCGCAAAATACATTTTCACCCCTGTATCTTTACATACCGTACACCCTTAAAACCACTATAGTGACATGGGAACGCTGACTACAACCACCCACAATTACAATCGCTCTGTAATTTTGGTTAAAAAGTGAAATTTAGGGACGCACGCGTATATTTCTTTTTTCCTTTTTCTCTCTCTTGTTTCCCTATTTGTTATTTTCTATTGTTTGTTCTATTTCTATTGTTTTTTTTTCTTTCCTTTTATGACATAATATGTTTATGAACCTTTTTATAGCTGAATTGTCTGTTTTTATTGTTACTTTTTTTGCTTGAGTGAAACGAAAGGCTGTTGGTTCTCCAAATCTTCCAAAATAATATATATAATACAATGTATCATTTGAATAGTATGTTTTACTAACGACGGCTTAAAGGCATACAACGCATCTGTAGTTTCTCTGATGATGCGGATGTTAATAGATCAGGGATCACTTGATACTCGGCAATCCACTGCTAGAAAAATAGCCTAACATAATTTAGGATTGCCCGTTTTTTCACCAATCTAGTTGATATATAAAATGATTGTATATTTTTTCACATCAAGTCCAGTGTTGCTCCAATTTTAACATGTTCATCTATCAAGTTTAGATGTAGTAATTTATGAATAATGTTCTGCTAACGACCGCTACCCTGGCGACATAGTAAAGTCAGCCTGTACGTCTAAATCCATTATCTCCGCACCGCAGCCTCCCGCGTCGTCGCAAAGTTTAAGTGGCAGCTTCCAACGTTAATATTGAATGTAAAAAGTAGAAATCGGATGCGAATTGTGATGCGAATTACATTGTGCCGAAGCTCCTAATAAACCCAATGGAAAGCTTACAATATATTTATCGAGCATTTTCAATCTCCGTTAACTTTGTATAAAGAGATAGCAAGTCGTTGAGTCAGTGCTCGATAACAAGTCGAGTTTTTGTCTATTTTGTTTATATAATATTATTTCTATTTAAAAAAATGATTTACTATCAAAGAAGGCAGTCAATCAAGACTGTATCAGATACTTAACGGTACGTACTATGGCTTTAAATTAATTAAAATGATGCATCAAAATGCTGTAGATAATTACTCTCCCAGCAATTACAGGAATCTATTATTTGACGTCTGTCCATAACCTTGATACCGTTTGAATGTGAGCATTTTGAATTATCTACCCATATAAACTTAAAAGTTCACTTTAAATTTCACATTTAAACCGTAACCGCAGTTTGATAACAAGTTTTCCATAGTTTAACTTTACGTTCAAATATTTACGAAGAGCGCGGTGAAATTCAATTTGCATTTAATGCATACTGAACAAGGCGAATCAGGTCGTCCGGGGCCTCAAACTGTTTACCATTGCCGAACAAAAGGTAATACTGTCATGAACCTGCAGATCACCCTTATTGGTGTTAGTTAAAGATAAAATACCCAAGGGTCAAGGCTTATTTTAAGCTAGTAAATTGTTAATCGATTAAAACATTGTTAATAACGGGAATGACAATAAATTATTATGATTCATGACGAATAAATCTAATATGTTGGTCAGTCAAAGTAGATTTTAATTGTCTGGAACAAATATAGGCCATAGATAATACAAACTTAAGTGATATACACAAACTCGAAGAAATGTGTAAACACCGATTAATTCTTAACCGTCAGCCAGACTCTTAATCTACCACTCTCTACTAAGAGAAGTCTGTTAGAAAGAAGTCTAAGGGAGTGTAGCTTTCGGCGACTTTTTGCAGCAATGTACACTCATTTACTATATGATGACTATAGTGATACACAGCACCGCAACACTCTCGCCCTGCGATCTCCCTTAAACCTGCTAGGATAAATTGTGGTGGTGATTGTCAAGCAATATATCAAGTTCATCATCATCGTCCTGCCACATATATGGGGTCGGCACAATATGATCGTAGTCCCTAGCAGTAGTAAGCCGCCTGTCTGACGCCGATCTACTTTTATTAATGCTTTTAAAAAAACTAATGAACCTCAATATTATGCTAAACTTAACAGTAGAACTGTAAACAGAAAGTCTAAGAAAGTTTTTTAACTTTTAAAACCAATCTAAAGGAAAGATCACAATTTCAATTATCTAGATTTCTTAGCGTAAACTAAAATTTAAAAAAAGGTTTCCGCTTTAACGTTTTAAAAGTTCACGCTCCCCTTAACTAACTTCGGATATTAATTAGTTTTGCTTTATTAAAAATTTGAGCCGCAAAATCGTCTGAACCACACTTTGCTTTGTTTCGAACTAATTAATGGCTTCCGAGGAGTAACTTTTGTCGTCAACAGAAAATTGGCAAAAAAAATAAGTTCATAATTTGCAACAGTTAAGAATCTGAAGTGTAGTGTTAACATTTTGCTAACTGTACACTTCTTAACATTAAAGAGCAGAGACTAACGTAATGTTCAGTTGTTTCTGAGTTTATCCGAGATCTACTAATGGAGTAACTTATATAGGTACATACATATAAGTAAATAAATGCAGAGAAGGATACTGGATTTTGCACTTCCATACATCATCGCTTCTAACAATATTTGAACGGCTCCATAACAAGCTGCATCATTTCTGTTATTGACCATCACGAGATAACTCTCGAAGTTGTCGGAACTATAAAATAAACAATCTTAAAGCGTACACCAATAACAGCTGCGCACAAACTCGCATACATTCAAGATCGTACAGCGATAGAATTGGTTAACCAACAATTTTACATCGAGAATTCTTAAATTGTATTTTTTAAAATAATACTTTGAAAACACAATTGCAGCAAAAATATATGCATACAATAAAATTATTTATAGTTTATTTTAAAATAAATATGTTGATAATATTGCTGTGGTAAATATCGATCTGACTATATAAAAACCACATATAACTTTATTCTCGACATGTCATCAGTACAGGTAATCGAGCGTGGGACCACCATGGTAAAACATCTAAGTCATATTAAACATTCTCACAAACCGTTCATCTATCCAATGATATACGAGGTAAGTGCACGTTAATCAAGAATGCGGGCTGTCAGAGTATACAGCACAGTAAGCATACCTCGCGGTGTCTTAAGGCGATCAGGATTGCGTCCATGTAAATGCTGAGTTATTTTCAAACATGGAGTCTGAATATCAATGAGAGATTACCGCACACGTCAGCGTACGCTGGCGGGACACGTGCGCGTTGCACAACGCTCGCACGCGTGAATCACAGCGCCACCTGGTCCTTTTACTTTTACGCCTTTTATGAACGAAACTATGTTACAAAATATGTACAGTATTTAAAGAATTTTACATACAGATGCTGTTAGTTGTAATATTTTAGTTATTTTTTATGTCTTTGGAATAGTTTATGATATTAAAGTATGATTTCAAGTTAAAAATGTTTCGGTTTAATATAACGATACATTTTTATGGAAAAGTTAGATAAATGAGTTAAGGTTTAAAAATAAGAAAGGGGAAAAGAAGAGGAGCGCTTAGAAAAGGAATCCAATCCTTTTACAACTCAATATTCGCCAGTTGATACGCTACACCGCTTCTTCCATCCGACATTCATTCGAGGTCTTGATAGTGTAATAGACCACCTAAGATCTACAACCGTGTGGACAGTTCGACAGTACAAGTAAGCCGTGTACTAACCTAGATATGGCATTAAACGAATGTAGGCAAGTCGCTAGCGGTCACACGGTCGACTCTCACGGCATTAATACATCCGCGCTTTGCTCACTGCTTTTTACATAATCTAATTTTATTTTATTCAATAGATATGTTATACTGATACAAAATTACCTCAAAAGTGTTCCAAATACAATGTCAATAACATTCACACATCTCTAATGGTGTAAAAAGTACGGTATGGTGTAATAAATAAATAACACAAAGAAAAAGCGCCAATTGGGACGAAACTTTTTATTCATTTTTAAGCCACAACTAATCAATGATTTAGAGGAAATGAACCATCCTAAACATAACCAGAAGAGCAGGCAACACATTAAATAATGATTTTATATTCTTTTAATTAACATGAACAGTGTTTTATACTTTGCAGTTGAAATGTGCCAATGAGGCACTCTCTTTTTCACTTATTCTTTAATTAATGTGTATGACACGTGTAATATTTTTAAATTACCTGTAAACGACTCATTACAGATACATAAAATAGGTTTACCATTATATTAACTTAAAGTCTTGGTATTAATTATAACCTTATTATTTTTTATTACTTAACATCAGTTGTAAATCTTTAAATTAATTGTATACAAAGAGTTGTAAATGCTTAGCTTAGTAAGTATTAAAACCTCTTAGGGAATTAAGTTAAATTTAATAAAACAAATTAGCGTAATGCTTACAGAATCTTTCATCATATTTGTAGAATAGAAAACATTGGAAATAAAAATATTATTATTAGCGTAATATAAACTTTTTGTTGAACAAACCTAGGAAATAAAGAACTTTATTTAATCATACATCAAACATTAAACCAAATAATAGTTTTTGCGTATTCAAAACAAAAATTGCAAAAAGAAATACCACAAAATGCTATAGTTTTTGTTCTCTTTATAAATCGTTAGCAATAAAGTGTATATTTAAATATTCATTTACATATTTATGTAAATTAGACAACAAAAACCGTATCTTATAACACGTTGATGAATAATAATATAAGTATTGGAGTTAAATATTGTTAACGATGGTCTTCACCTTGGTATGGTAATGAGCGGAAGACATCACCTCTATTGTTGCTCACGTAAGCCGCTGTGACCTTGCTCGCAACAATGTATTCGCATCTTTAAATTATGTCATTATACAGCTATCTTTAGCTTAGAACGCAAACATATCGCCTTTTAATTTGAATAAAAATAGAAACTATTAGAATCGTGATCTAATCGCGGAAAGAGACACATTTGAAAGTGGTGGCTCCAGCAGCAGCTGCGGTACGAAAGAACCAGTTAGATCACTGCCGTAGTGCCACTCGATTAGTACCATAGCACTACTTCATCACATTGAATCACACCGTAATACCATGGATCACACTGGATCACACCGTAATACCATTGATCACACTGGATCACACCGTAATACCATTGATCACACTGGATCACACCGTAATACCATTGATCACACTGAATCACACCGTAATACCATTGATCACACTGGATCACAACTTAGTACCACATATTCACACTGGATCACACCGTAGATCAATTGAGCTGCTGATTAATTGATCAGTCGTTTGATTTCTATAAAAAAATCGGCTTTACTAACTAAGATAAATTATTCTATTTTTTATTAAATTTGGCCTCATGCTATTCGATTGCAAATAAGGAGCTCGCCACTTTATTAAAATTTCACGTAGACCTTGACACCGTTTTCGTTTGTGACATTCTGTGCTGTGTTAAAGAATTTATTTAATGTCGTCCATAAATAAATTATAGTTGTTTGCGAACAAGAATATCTTACACGAAAAAAATCAAGGAATTAAACCAAGCCACCAGTGGAAGTTCTTTAATAAGTCATGCGCGGTGACGCAACAGTTAAATTGAAGTTAGCAGTAAATTATCTGAATAGTCATATTATATGTTTGAAGTTTGTATTAATTACCTTAATAGTTAGGTTACAACATCGTTAGCAATATCGATGCTGGCGTGCCTGTTTCGGCGAATCGATTCAAATCAATCGAGAGCAGGAAAAGAGCCGCTCCGCTAATTTACATTTTATAGTAACGTGTTTAAATCGATCGAGCTCGGAACGCTTTTGCAATGGACAAATTGACTGCACGACAATTCTATATGCAACGTATGCAACAGCAACTAGTGGGGACCTAGATTGTGCGTCTAGATTTTTTGGTTAATTGGTGACTTAACGCTAGTGCGCACTGTCGGTTTTAACTTTTTTTAAAGTAAGCAGCCGACGAGCTTCAGGTAAGAAAATTGCTGTTGTCCCCAAACTAATTTATATCTATGACTATAGAGAATTTAATAGTTGAATTATAATTTTTTTAAGTGTATGTCTGCGATATTTTTTGTACGAATTTCCAAGGCATTTTTTTTAAAACAATCTATAACCAAGAGGACATTAACGTAGAGGAACGTGTTTTATCTATGACAATATAGTGTCATGCTGTTGTCATTTCCAGACGTCATATTCGTCTGTCAAGTTGCTGTCACGCCCAAAATGCTCGCACAATCTGTAGGATTCACCGCAAGCACCTCGGCGAGCCAGTCGAGTGGCCCTTACTCAGAGTGTAGGGCCTCAGTAGGGCTGTAACAACCCTCGCGTGCTTTTCATTTCGTCACGTCTTCTTATCTTAAACACCACTCGAAATGTACTTAGAGTGTGTGCGAACGTGTAAGTTTATACGCACCCTTATAGTTCGTATACGCATCAGTTTTTTTGTGCGTTCTCTTTTCATTAATTCGTAGTTATGATGGCGAATTGTTAACGTTATTTTAATGTAATTAAGATAGGTTTTTCGACGACAACATTTAATAAATCGTACCTGCTCTATTCTGAAGTATATACGTTATAAAATAATTTGTCAGGTGTTACGAAAGTGAGTGGGCGGATCGTATTCAAATCTAGATATTGATCGATTGGGATGGCGCGTAGAATACTTCGTACGGAAGACCAATACTTACGAAGAAAGGGGCTACAATAACTACCCACTACGTTACTCTAGACGTGGATTCATAAATTCTTCATGATCGATCATCTCATTAGGGGTATAAAACCGTTATGTACTAAAGTTTTCTATAATACGTAAAATTAAACGCTTGAATATTCTCTTTATATACACAGATGTCTGTTTTTTAAGATGTATGTTCATTTTATCGATCGAATTTAAAGAGACTCTAGCAAGACATGGGTTTGTAGAGGATGAAAGTTGGCTTATTAGCGGGAAAGTCTTACAGATCTTTCTATACCATCTTCCTCAAATTTCCATTTCTTAGTTATTCCAAGAAATCATGCTTCTTGATGGTAATTGTCCTCTTCCGCGGTGTTCTAGCGAATTGAACGCGAATTAAAAATTTGTCATGCACTTCTTGCAAAATCGATTATTGAATCTTTGTTGGTAGACAAACTGTAACGTAACTGGAGCAAGAATAAGCGCAAGTAAGCAACCGGAGCAAACAAGACATGACCCTAAAATATACTGCGGTACAAAAAGCTTTCATTTATAATCATGAAATAAGACGTACCACGTACGTAGTTACCAGTACTACGTTTTGGTACGGAACAATACCAACTTTAATGTGCAACTGTTATAAAAACAAATAAGTTATGTGTAATCCTATTAATCATTTTTGCATTGTACGTTTCAGACACACAAAATACAATCATATCCGTGATATCTTTCTACAGTACGTTTGAAAGATCATTGACCTTAAATTTATAAAGAAACGAAAAAACAGAACTAAAATAAAAGGGAAATCTTTGCTTCAAAACAAACATTGTTTGAAGGCACGCCAATATTCCAAATGTTCCGAGTTACGGGATAAAATATTCACAGATAATTTATGTACATTCCCAAACACAATACAATTTTCGATTCCGGGAATGGTAATAAATAAATAAAAAATGGAATGGTAATCCCTAACGTAAGATATAGAATATATACTGTTTGTACAATATTGATCTATAAGAACGTTCATACGTAACGCACACATAGAAAAACACATTTTTGAAGTTCTTAATTCCTTTAAAATAACCGGGATAGAAAGGAAACGCAATCACTACCCGTTTTCACAGAGTCTGCTAGCTCCCAAATGTGACAAAATGAGCCTGTCACCACACACATGACGTAAATCTTATTACATTCGAGTTAAATCCAAAATAGATACCGATTTTGAGAACAGTATTCTGTACTTAAGAATATTAAGATTGCAATATAATGTAAAAAAAAACCTCCTAGATTGTGTTCAATGAAAAATTATCACATAGTGTTGTGTTGTGCAAATTCTCCAACCAAATTGCGGTACGGAATAAATCAAAGCGGGCCCACAATGCGACTGCTTGTTAATTGGACGTCTATCCAAGTTTGGAACTTCTGCGGTCCAACTGACCTTCGCAACATACACCTGTGCCAATTTTCTATTATCTATTTACCGCCCTGTAATCTGTTACCAAGCTGTTTTCAACCTTACACCGATGTGATACGGACTAATTATAACCTGAAAATTGGCTGCAACGAGTTGCTCACTAAATTCTGGCGTAGGTAAATTATTAAAGTGTGATAAAGATCTGCCTCGGAGCGGAACTTTGTGTGGACTTAGCACAAAGGTTGTTTTGACAAGCATTACCTTCAACTGCCATCACAGTAAGGGGTTTCACAAATATTTTGACTTTCCTGTCGTTATTGGATATTATTGATTGTGAACCTATAGACACTGCTTTATCTTTGTAATTGCCCGACATGGCTTGCCACTTTAGTAACAAAGAAACGAAATGTAATCTTAAGAATAAGTTAGTATAACAATAGGCTTACCTCCTGTCATATTTGGACCTAAAATGCTTGATAAGCAGCTAGTTATGATCGCTGATTCAATGGAGCTATACTGGTATGATATAAAAACTAGGTTTTGTGTAGGATTGAAGTTGACGGAGATTGAATTATTTTGTTACAATTTATTTTTTGCGTTATCTCCTATCGGCTAACTTTCAAAAATGAGGTGGCAGGATTTAGTTCCAGAGTGGCGAACAATATATTAGTTAAATAATAAAACCCTCATAAGAAGTCCACTTTATGATAAGTATTTGTGATTGCTTGCTTAAATATGAATATAAATCAAAGGCCATTTGCCTTCAAAAGCCTGCCCGCATCAAAAGCCTTTGTTCTATTTTTTGTTCTTTATTCCAACATTATTTTACAACGTGCAAAAAGTTCCTTCGTGAATGCTATATAATTAATAGAATGTCAATAATTGTGTAGAAATCATAATAGGACCACC
The DNA here is from genome assembly GCA_000931545.1 of Papilio glaucus. Taxonomy (NCBI): domain Eukaryota; kingdom Metazoa; phylum Arthropoda; class Insecta; order Lepidoptera; family Papilionidae; genus Papilio; species Papilio glaucus. The sequence continues at coordinate 147,394 of JWHW01010421.1, forward strand.
CTAAAATTTACCCCTAGCGTTGGTAAGATAAAAGTTGGTAATAAATCGTTTTTCCCTAATGTTATCTATGTTCACGTAATTGTATCTGACCATACAATTAAATAAATAAATAACCTTTTTATTGCAATTAGTTATTTAACTTATAAAAGTGATTAAGTTGTGTGCGTGTGTCCATTGTACTAGCACGCGATACAAGTCACTCAGTGTACTTCCTCATTACACCTTGTAGTGCAACAAACTTGTTGGTTCATTAGTATCTATTGTAAGCTCTGTCCCACTTACCTATTTTAGATCGAACAAATTAACACTTTATAATATTAGCGAGAAGTTCTATGACTGTTTAATATTTTCTTCATAATAAATTATCAGGTATTCAATATAAATTGTATTTAAAAAAATGTTAACCGTGCACATTCAGACAATAAAGTAAAAGGTATTACTCAATTTATTGAATATTCAGATAAAAAAAACCCCCATGTGTGTGACCATGAGTGCTGTCAAATAGATACTCGAAACGTCGGGAACAAAAAACATTAAATAAACCTGCTAAAATCCGTAAAATTGGTTTAATTTCAATAAACTTAGAAATTTAGATCTCATTTAATCAAAATACATACATTCCCGAGGAGGGTTGGCGTCAGCCAGACGGCCGGCCGCAAAAACTGTAGCCAAAATTATTCTCTTAATCATATTGTGCCGACCCCACATGAGTGGGAAAAGGGCAGGGAGATGATAACATACAAAGTCTAAATACTAATGAAAATACAGAAATACGCGGTCGGGCATCTAGTCTACAGTCTTTAAAAGTCCCTCTTGCGACAATCTACGAAGAACTGGTGTGGTACCATTCTAAAAACTAAACCACTGACATTACTACAGTTCACTACTTGGGACTATCCATTATTGAAGCCTTCGAGCCATTATAATATAATAATTACATTTATAATTGTGTGTAATACAACATTTTGACAGCTCACAAAAAAACTCTTGTTCTTGTAAGCATTAGAATAGCTTACAGTTCGTAAATATATTATTATGTTTTTTTTGTTGTAGTCGCTGGATTCGAAAAAACATACTAGTCATATACCTACTAACATACGTTTAATTACTACAAGTGTCAATCATTTCGTTTTTGTTGGCTGATTGTATACATGTTTAATTCGTCCATTCACCCGTAGTTGACCTTGGTCGGGTCAAATCATAAATCTAATAGAATCATTTTAAATATAAAAAACGCTCGTGTGTATACCCACCAAGTTATACTTCTTTAGCATACAGTACTCTGTATTTGCTAAAAAAATACAATAAATGTAATTGATAACAACTTAATTAAAAAACTAGGAATCATTGGTCATTGTCAAAAAGTTGTTATTCGTTGCCATGGTAACATGGATTTAGTGCAGCTTTTAGGTGTCGCGCATCGTAAAAATTCACTCTCAACCTAAACGTGCCAAAAGAAGTATAAGTATAAAAATATTAATGTAAACTATGATAAAACAATCCCTTCCAATGTATTCTCCTTTGGTTTAACAGACTACTTAATTAAAGACCGAGAAGAAAGAATCATAGATTGTCACGTCTTCCTATTCACAGATATTCTTTATAATTATGCGCGCGAACTAAGAAAGAGCGCTCGAGGTATAAAAAGCGCAAATTGCAAAGTTCCCGGGCTCACATCTGTGTAATGAGAACCTACTTGCATTGCGACCGAATTCCACGTTGGGCTAATGGACTCGCGACGCTCTAAAAACTTTTAAACTACCCTCTTTAATTTGTTACAACTGTTCTCTGCTTACCGGTGTTGCGAGTTTAAATGAAAATAGGACTTGCTTCATCAGATTCATTCCGTAACAATTTTCTAAATATCTAAGTTCTTTAACCCAGAATTGTTTTCGTGGGCATTGTGCCGTGTCTTTATCATGATAAAAATAAATAAATAAGATACATTCGTTTATTTCGGGCATCTTTTCAATTACACTTCCTTCTTCTTATTTTAGCTTTTTAAAATCATCGAAGTAATTTCGAGAAACGATCACTTCAATAAACGGTAATACGTAGTCACGTTCCTGGCGTCGTTATTTCATTAAATCACATTTATCTCGGAGCTTAACTGAAATCCTAGATAAAAAGTCTAATGGCGGTGTATCTACGTAAGCGCCGCTCGACTGTCACGAAATCGTGCCTCAGCCGACGGCATTATCATTCCGATGATACTTCGTTAGTGTACGTGTGAGGTTTCCCGCTCTATGTGCCCTCTGGCGACCGCTCTCCAATCTACAGCTGTCATCCATTTTGATATCTTATTTAGATTTTATGTCTGTTCGTTGATCTTCTGATCAATAAATCCATTGCTCCTTCCTTCTAGTGTTAGTTATACCTGTGGCCAGCTAGAACTCAATATCAAGCGAAAAAATTGCTCGTTTGCTATCTTCTTCTATAAAAAAATTGAATATCTATAGGTATAGTACTAAAGATACGAGTAAAATCAAGGCTTACGAGCAGTCTTGTAGATATTGAAAATCACAATCACGTTCGTAGGCAGATTGGCAAATATGATAGAAACTTGCGTAGTTTATCATTAATTAATTAGTAGGTAATCGATAATTTATCAACCGGAATTTGGACTTTCATTCGGACTGGCGTGAGAAAAGAGCGCTATATTTAAACAGAATGCCATTTATAAAGCGTTGGATATAGAATGTAAACTGCATACAATACGACTTAATTTAAAACCAGATCAGCAAAA